>CM038793.1:176101119-176148175 GCA_021764765.1 Vicia sativa | reverse complement strand
GGATCATTTGTATGGTTAGGGTCGAATAGGGGTTAGTTTGAGGTTCATGGACGTAGACTGGTTGGGATGGATAGGAAGGTTTATCGACATCGTAGTTAGGACTATTTAGGGTTAGGACAGGATACTAGGTTGGTAAAGTTGGACGGTTTGGTTATAGATAGTTAAATCGTTTTCAAATGGATTTGGGTTGGTTAATCTTGATCATGACGTTGTCTGGTCATATCAGCGGATAGTTGTTAAATTTGTTTGGTTGGTGGTTTAGTAATCTATTTCAAATGGAATAATAAGGTTAGGATAGTTGGTTGGTTCTAATGTGATTCTGGATAGTTGAGCGGATATGATTGAACTGATTTAGTGGGGAATATTAAGATAGGTTGGTTGATGGTTTATCGGATGGATGGATGGATTTAGATGGTTGGTTGGTTAAATTGGGGTTTAATTGGTCTAGTTGATGATCATATGGTTGTGGATGGGATCTTAATAATTCATTCATTTTAAATGTTTATGGTTGATGTTTGAATGGTTGGTATGTTTTGGTTGGTGGTAGTTTGAATTAGTTGATTGGTTCGATCGGTTGGATGATTTGATTGATTTGAGGTCAAATTCGGTTGATTTATAATGATTAAATGGATTTGGATAATTGATTTGATTTGATTGGATCGAATGCATTCTCTTTTTTGTTATTTATAACAAAGTTGTCTTACTTTAATTCTATTGGTATTAATTAATTTAAATTAAATAAATATTAATAAAATGCAAAAAAAAAAATGCAACCCAAACAGGTGAGTTGGAATAAACAAAAAAATTGAAGCCTTTGTGTCTTCTTACTTCTCTTCACATTAAAAATTCCATCTCTCTTCATTCTTCTTAATTCTTTCCATAATCTCCTCTTCTACAAAATCAAAAAGCACATAAACCTAATCAACCACCGCAATCTCGTCTCCATAGTTAATGTCGAACGATTGGTCTGTTGTTAATAATCCGAAGGATTGTGTGATAGAAAATGAGAAAACCAATTTAGATTCTTGATTTTGCGTAAACCGGAAAATATTTATGTAGTGATGTTTGAATATTTGTATACCTAAATATTTTTAAGCGTGGAGTGTAGCATTTGGCTTATGTCACTTAAATTAGAATTTTTAAATTTTTGTATATATTCCGTAATTAATTCATCCAAATGGTATAAATTAGATTTGATTTATTTCAATAATATATGTTAATAATACTTTAAATCATAACATTCATTTTAATGACAATATTAAATAAATTATTTTATCGATCTGATTGTTTCTATACATTTTATTGTATTTTATAATAAGAAAATAAAATGATGATTTAAATGACTAAGGCACTTAATCACATTTACTTTTAATGACATTAATAAATCAAATTTGATTTACTAATCAAGACTTTTTCTATATTTGTTATATTTTAATAACAACTTATTAATTATAAATTACCTCACAAAAATTTTAATTTTAATATTTTTAATATATTATTATCCATCATTCATACAATAGAAAAAAAGCAAGATGAGATCTTTTGCGAAGTTTGTAATATATGTCAATCTCTCATGCATTCTCATTTTATATTTATTAAAAAGCATAAAGAATTTGTCTTACTTTAATTCATTTTCATTATTAATTATTTTAAATTAAATAAATCTTAATAAAAATGAAAAAGGAAAAAGTTTGTTATAGAACCGTTAATCATGTATTCTTTGAAAATGGGGAGTTAAATCATGTATTCTTTGAAAAATGCAGGGATTAAATCATCTATTCTTTGAAAATCACAGTCATTGATATCAATTCAGAACCAAACCGGGCGATTTGTGAGAAAACTAAAGGGATTATGTGAAACCTTGATGCGATATAAGGACCCTCTGCGATGTTTTAGGGGAGATTAAGGACTTTTCTTTAGTAGAGATTAAGTTACAAATACTTAACTAATATAGATTGCTACCTTTAATTATTTTAAAATTTTTGTATAGGTTGCGACCATAATTGGATAAAATTGTGATGGTAGGTGACCAAACATTTTGAGATGAAAGATTCAAAACACTATACTTGGGGTCCGTACCAATGGAAGTTGCATGGAATAGAGATTCTCCTCAAAGCATTCTAATTGAATTCTCTTGTTAACAAAGTTGTTTTTATACCTTTTATCTATTTGATTCGATGTCATGAAAAACAGACAGTAACACAATATAATAGAAAATATGAAAATAAAGATTGAAAATTTAGTAAATTTACATTTCTAAACGGTTGTGTGAATGGAAATAAGATATAAGAAGAAGAATAATTTAATAAAATTTAATCTAAAGAACGATTTAGTGCAATACATTAATAATCAAGGATTGTGTGAATGAAAATGAGATACAAGAAACCATTTCTTGATTTTAAGTAAACCAGAAAATATTTATGTAGCAGTGATGTTTAAATATCTGAATACCTAAATATTTTCGTTATTATGTTATGTAGCATTGGCTTTGTCATAAAATTAATGAATTAATTCATCCTATAAATTAGATTTCATTTATTTCATAATATATATTAGTAATAAAACTTTAAATCATAACATTCATTTTAATGACAATATTAAATCAAATTATTTTATCGATCCTAGATTGTTCTATACATTTATTGTATTTTATAATAAGAAAATAAAATCGAATTATTTCAATGGTTAAGAATGGCATTAATAAATCAAATTAGTTTAATAATCATAGACTATTTCATTTGTTATATTTTATAATCAAACTTAATAATTTTAAATTACCTCACAAAGATTTTATTTTAACTCATTTTAATATATTAATTATCATTGATAGAAAAAAAGCAAGATTGACATCTTTGTTAGTTTTCAAGTGTCAATCTCTCAAATTCTTTTTTTATTGTTGCTATAAAGGAAGTTTCTCTTACTTTAATTTTATTAATTATTAATTGATTTAAATTAAATAAATATTAATAAAATGCAAATAAAAATACAATGATCTTTTCTCAAACATTTTTAATTTTTATATATTTCAATAATTAATTCATCAAATCATATAAATTAGATTTTGATTTATTTCAATAATATATATTAATAATAATACTTTAAATCATAACATTCATTTTAATGACAATATTAAATCAAATTATTTTATAGATCCTAGATTGTTTCTATATATTTATTGTATTTTATAATAAGTAAATAAAATTAATTTAATGATTTAAAATCTCAAAATAAAAATTTACTTTAATGACATTAATAAATCAACTTGGTTTAAATCATAGACTATTTCTATATTTGTTATATTTTTATAAAACAAACTTATAAATTATAAATTACCTCACAAAAGATTTTAATTTTTTAACCTCAGTTTGAATCCTAAACCTCTAGGATACATCACAATAATTTTCAAGTATTTTAATATCAAATTCTATTTTCAATAGGATATTTTGTATAAATTCTATTGTATAAATATATAAATAAAGAACAAGATTCTTAATCACACTCCTAATTTTAGTTTTGTTTGTTTTGAATGTATTTAGGTCTCTAAACGGAGAAGAAAAGTAAAAAGGGATTATGTGTGACAAATTAAGATATAAGGGCGCTCTTAACGATGTTACTGAAAGTTAAGGACTTTTCTTTGATTTTGTAAAAATGAAAATATTTATGTGGCAATGATGTTTAAATATTTGTATACCTAAATATTTTCATTGTATGACTGTAACAATTGGCTTTGTCAAAAATTAGAATTTTTAATTTTGTTTGTTATTAAACGTAATTAATTCATCCAAATGGTATAAATTAGATTTTCATTTATTTCAATAATATATATTAGTAATAAAACTTTAAATCATAACATTCATTTAATGACAATATTAAATCAAATTGTTTATCGATCGATTGTTCTATACATTTATGTATTTATAATAAGAAAATAAAATCGATGATTTCAATGGTTAAGAATGATATTAATAAATCAATTAGTTTATTAATCATAGACTATTTCTACATTTGTTATATTTTATAATCACAAACATTAATTAAAATTACCTCACAAAAGATTTTAATTTTAATTACTGTTTTTAATATTAATTATCATACAATGAAAAAACAAGTTGAGATCTTGGGCAGAGTTTTCCAAGTGTCAATCTCTCATGCATTCTTGTTTTATTATTGTTGTTATAAAGGAAAGTTTGTCTTACTTTAATTCTATTAATTATTAATTAATTTAAATTAAATAAATATTAATAAAATGCAAAAAAAAAGTCACAATAAGCAGTTGAGTTAGCATAAACAAAAAATTTAAACCCTTTGTCTTCTTCACTTCCTCTTCATTAAAAACTTCTTTCTCTTCATTTACATCAATTTTCAGATTTTCAGAAAATATTCATTCAAATTTCATCAAATTTTCTAAAGACTTAAATTCACTTCAAATTTCATCGATTATCTTAAGATTTATGTTGACTTCAACTTTAACGGTTTTCTAAGACATATTCACTATTATTCACCTGATTTTAAGAAGACTTATATTCACTAAAATTTCATCATTATCTTAAGATTTATATTTAGCTTCAACTTTCACAGTTTTCTGAGACTTATATTCACCTCATTTTCCACGATTTTAGAAGACTTATATTACTTCAAATTTCATGATTATCGAGATTTATGTTACTTCAACTTTCACCAGTTTCTAAAGACTTATATTCACTTAATTTTCACGATTTTGAAGATTATATTCACTGCAATTTCATAGATTTCTGAGACTCATATTCATACGTTTCATCAAAATATCATAAGATTATATTATTATGATTTTAATTGCGGTTAAAGAATAATATTCAATTTTTTCATAGGATGTTAAAGGACTTATATTTACCTCAAATTTCATCAGATTTTCTGAAATATATTCACTTTAAATTTCATGATTTCCTGATGTATATTCACTAAATTTCATCATATTATCTTATGATTTCTAGAATCCTATTTCATAGATTTTCTACAAAGACTATATTCACTTCAAATTCAAGTTTTCTAAAGACTTAATATATTCACTTCAAATTTCTCAGAGATTTCGGCTTTATATTCCTTCAAATTTCGAATTATCTTAAATTTATGTTCACTTCATCTTCCCAAAATTTTTTAAGAAAGCATATTCCTTCAACTTTCCACCTGATTTTCAAAAGCCTTATATTCACTTCACATTTCATCAGATTATCTTTTAGATTTATTTCCTTCAATTTAACAATTTTGTGAAGACTTATAGTCCTTGAAATTTCAGATTTTTGAAGACTTATATTCACTTCAATTTCATGATTTAAGACTT
This sequence comes from Vicia sativa, assembly GCA_021764765.1. Taxonomy (NCBI): domain Eukaryota; kingdom Viridiplantae; phylum Streptophyta; class Magnoliopsida; order Fabales; family Fabaceae; genus Vicia; species Vicia sativa. The sequence goes on along the minus strand of CM038793.1, from coordinate 176,142,858 downwards.
TATTCACTTAAATTCATAGATTTTACGAAGACTTATATTCACATCAGATTTCGTCGAGTATCTTAAGATTTATACACTTCAATTTTCACCAGATTTTTTAGAAGATAATATTTACTTGATTTTCAATTCATAAAGACTTATATTCACCTCAAATTTGTCAGATTTTCGAAGACTTATATTCACTTAAAATTTCATCAGAACATCTTAAGATTTATATTCACTTCAACTTTCACATATTTTCTAAGACTTATATTCACTTACAATTTCACTGATTTTAAAGAAGACTTATATTATTGATTTTCAAATTTTGAAGACTATTATTCACTTAAATTTCATTGATTTACAAAGACTTAATTCACTTCATTCATCAGATTATCTTAAGATTTATATTCACTTCATCTTTCACTGGATTTTCTAAAGACTTATATTCACTTCAATTTTCACTGATTTTTAGAAGACTTATATTCACTTCAAATTTCATCGGTTAGCTTAAGTTATGTTCCTTCAACTTTTAATCAGATTTTCTAAGACTTATATTCAATTTCACCCTGATTTTTAGACTTATATTCACTTCAAATTCATGATTTTTAGAGACTATATTCACTTCAAATTTCGCATTATTATCTTGGATATTCGTTCACTTTAATTTTGACCGATTTTCTAAGACTTATATTCTTCAAATTTCAATGATTTTTTGAAGACTTATATTCAAATTTTGCTCAGTTTTTTGAAGACTTATATTCACTTCAAATTTCATCAAATTATCTTAGATTTATGTTCCTTTCAACTTTCACAGTTTTCTATAGACTTATCTTCCTCCAGTTTTCACTGATTTTTGAGACTTATATTCACTTCTATTTTCAAACGATTTTTCTGAAGACTTATATTCACTTCATATTTCATGATTTTACGAGACTTAATTCACCAAAATTCATGAGATGATCTTAAGATTTATATTCACTTCAACTTTTCACAGATTTTCTAAGACTTATATTCACTTCAATTTCACTGTTTTCAAGACTTATATTCACTTCAAATTTCATCAAATTATCTTAAGATTTATATTCATGCTTTCAGTTTCAAGACTTATTTTCTTCAATTTTCCATGGTTTTTTTCCACAGATTTGTGAAGACTTATATTCATTCAAATTTCATGATTTTTGAAACTTATCTTCATTGATTCATCATAGTATTTGAAATTTTAATTTCAATTTTAACGGATATTTAGAGACTTATATTCATGATTTTCTTGATTTTACGGGCGATATTCACCTCAAATTTCATTGCTTTTCTGAGGACTTATATTCCTTCAAATTTCATCAGATTATCTTAAGATTTATGTTCACTTCAGCTTTCCTAGTTTTCTAAGACTTATAGCCAATTTTCCATGATTTTAGAGACTAATATTCACTTCAAATTTCATCAAATTATAAGGTTTATGTTCATAACTCACCAAGTTTTCTAAGACTTATATTCACTCAATTTCACTTTTTTCAGAAGACTTATATTCCCTTCAAATTTCATCATTATCAAGATTTATATTCATTCAACTTTCACGGTTTTCCTAAGATATACACTTCATATTCACACAGTTTTCTGAAGAATTATATTCCTTCAATTTCATCAGTTTTCTGAGACTTATATTCACTTTAGATTTCATGATATCTTAAGATTTATGTTCACTTCAATTTCACCAGATTTTAAGACTTATAGCTTCAATTTTCAATAGTTTAGAGACTAATATTCACCTCAATTTCATGATTTTCTGAGACTTGTATTCAATTCAAATTTCTCAGGATATCTTTAGTTATATTTCAATGACATTCACTAATTTTACGAAGAATTATATCACTTCAATTTCATGATTTACGATCCTTATATTCATCAAATTTCATCCATATTATCATGATTTCTATTCACTTCAATTTTCACAGGATTTTCTAAGGACTTATATTCACTAACTTTCACAATTTTCTAAAGTTATTATATTTTCAAATTTCATCATATTTTCTTAAGACTTATATTCAATTTCATGGGATTATCTTAGATTTATGTTCACTTCAACTTTCACGGTTTTCTAAAGACTTATATTCACTTCAATTTTCACTGATTTTAGAGACTTATATTCACTTCAATTTCATCAAATTATCTTAAGATTTATGTTCCTTCAACTTTCTGGTTTTCTAAGACTTATTTCACTAATTTTCACCAGTTTTAGAAGACTATATTAACTCAAATTTCATTAGATTTTCTAAAGATTTATGTTCACTTCAACTTTCACAGATTTTCTAAGACATATTCACCTCAATTTTCACACATTTTGAAGACTTCATTACCTCAAATTTCATCAGTTATGAAGATTTATATTCACTTCTTTCACAGTTTTCTAAGACTTATATACACTTCAATTTTCTGATTTTCAGAAATTATATTCATATTTCATCAGATTTTCGAGACTTATATTCACTTTAGATTTCATGGAGTATCTTAAGATTTATATTCACTTCAATTTTCACCAGTTTTTAGAGACTAATATTCACTTCAATTTTCAGGATTTTGAGACTAGTATTCACCTCAAATTTCATCGATTTTCGAGACTTGTATTCACTTCAAATTTCCTCTAATTATCTTAAGATTTATCTTCACTTCAACATTCACCTAATTTTGAGAGACTTATATTCACTTCAAATTCCATGATTTTCGATCACTTATATTCACTTCAATTCATCATATTATCTTATGATTTCTATTTCACTTCAATTTTCACAGATTTTCTAAGACTTATATTCACAACTTTCACGATTTTATAAAGACTTATTATATTCACTTCAAATTTCATCAGTTTTTTGAAGACTTATATTACAAATTTCATCTAGATTATCTTAAGATTTATCACTTCATCTTTCAGTTTTTTAAAGACTTATATTCACTTCAACTTTCACTGATTTTCACAAGCCTTATATTCGAGTTGACTTTTTATCCATCTGTTGATTTTCAATATAGCAATTTATGCAGAAACTTGACTTGTGAGGCTTGACTTGACTGAAGAATCTTTGAAGCATATGAGGCATTGATGACCATTGGAGATGTTGAGAAATCCATCTTGATCAAGAACTACAAACCTAGTTTGGGTTGATTGTCTAGGAGAAGGTTTGTCTTATCAACTTGAGGAATCCTAGAGTATGGATATGAAATGTCTTGAGGGGATAGGAGGCAAATTTTGGGGTATGACGGTTGCCCTTATTCAATCTTCTTGTACTAGAAGGTTAGATTGACATGCTTGCCTTTCGTGACTAGGAGGTAGAAGATGAGAACACTGGTCACCTGGAACTCATTGGCTTTTGGCGCGAGGCTGGAAGCTTACAGATGCCATTTGAGGAAATTTCGGAGGGAATAGACGTCCGCTACACTCAAAGATGTAAATGGTGGGAAATCGTCAGAGATGGGCAAAGATGCCCGGAATCGGTCACTGATTGCAGGGCAGGGCTGCCATATGTATTCTGAGTCTTGGAAGGCCAGGCAAGGGCCATTCAGGAGAAGAGGTGGTACCGTGTCATCTTTTGGAATGGTATATGGTTTTAACCAAATGGCATTCAAAGAGGGAGAATGTAGTTAGGTCGGGAGGGTTCATAGAGCGGTAGGTGGCCGCTAGACTTTCATGGGCATGGTAAAAAGGGTCAGAGTCTTTGTCTTTACAGGTGGGGATAATGGACAGAAACTTCTGTTGTGCTTGGGTGTTGATCAATGCCTGTTATCAGGAGGATAACTTGTATGATCGTTTGGATGGGGTTTCCGTCTAGCAGGGTGATCTGGACTTTGTTGTTTGGTGATTGTTGGGAAAACAGTTTGATAGAATATAGTGCTATATGGTTGATGCATGATGCGTATAGAATAATATGCACAATTATGACTTTTTGAGTAATGTGGAATGATAGATGTTGTGGTATTTCAAACTGCATCTAGATCTGGGCGTTAGCAGGATTTAAACTTGTTTGGGGACTGATTAGAAGCCACTGGAAGAAAATAACCTTGATTCCTCCGATGTACTATCGTAAGTCTTGAGCTAGATGTTGTTGGGATGGTTAGGGGATCTTGTGGTAGACCTCGGGGTTGGGGGCGCTCTCTGGGATCTTGCGTAGATCTTGCTGGAGGCATTTGATAGTTGTTGGGAGACCGGGTTAGAAGGATTTGGAGCCCGTCGAGATCTCGGTTTGGGAATAAAGATGTAGGTTTCCCAGTTACCGGCCATGTTTCAAGCCGATCATGCTTGCTGGGGGCATGATGATTGTTGAGAGATATTACGCGGGATAAATACCTCGCTGGTGGATGGATTCTTTAAGCATGGAGCGGATGTAACATGGTTGAGTTGAGTGGAATCAACTGCTCGAGGACTAACGTGATGGGCTGGGATGTATGGATTAGTGGAAAAATGTATACCTGCGGGGAAGGTTTATAATGGTGACATCTACGGTACTGCGGTATTGACCGTCATCTCGATTCCTAGAGCTGTTAGTACTATCCTTGTTCGTTCACTTTTCGCATGTTTGTAAATAGATTTTTATTGTCGGATGCTATAATAATTCAAACAGCGTTGGACTTCATTAACAACTGTGATAAGAATTGTAAAGAGAAAGAACTTGTATTAATTTGTGAAAGGTGGGCCAAATGGTTTGTACACAGAAAAGTAAAAGCTATCGCGAAACAATCTCGTTAAGTTTCAACTATGCTTACTCATATATCAACTATCTATCTCCTTGTCGATAAAAAGTGAGATTGATTTTCGCCATTTGAATCTTGAAAGGCGTGATATACATAGATAGGTGGTCTAAGACGAGTTTATGGTGACGCTTGAACTCCACCAGACCAGACGCACCGGGTTTGATTACGGAATACCCTTTTTTGATCGCTTTTGGGTTTTCGACTTTCAGGGTACATGTTTTGTAGATATCCTTAACTTTTGCGAACCCTTTTGGTTCATGGAGATGCTTTATTTTCCTATTCGATCAACCTAGCGGGCCTCTTTGTATATTTTTTGACTATGTTTGGTTCTGAGGGTGTGGAAGTCTTCACCATCCATGGTGCTAAGTATCATAGCTCCATAGGAAAATCATCTTGACTCAAACGGTCCCTCGTAGGTGGGAGTCCATCCCAGGATCACCTTGTGGAAGAATGATCGCGCTTACTACTAGGTCACGGCTTGGTAGACTCGATGCTTGACTTTCTTGTTAAATGCTCACGATCATTCGCTTCGTAAATCTGTCCGTGGAAGATGGATCGAGTCCTTCTCGTCAATCGAGTTGATCGATCAAGGCGAGTTTGGATCCAATCGTCTTGCCTTTGCATCACCGGAGGACTCGGTTGAGGGTATCTGAACCTCGATGGGTGGGCGCCTCCATACTTGTGTATCAAGGAAGGGGTTGCCCGGTGATGTTAAATCTTGTAGTCGATAACCGTGGAAGCAAATGGTAACATCATGCCAATCTTTGTAAGTGGTATGCATCTTCGTATAATCTTCTTAATATTCTTGTTGGCGGCTTCCACTGCGCCATTCATCTTAGGCCGATATGGAAGAATTGTGATGCTTGATCTTGAAATGCGTCGGGTTCGGTGATCATTTTGTTGATAGATTAGAGCCGTTATACATGATAATCCTTTCGAGGAGTGCCATCTGACAAATAAGATTATGCTTGATGAACCGAGCCACGACATTCTTGGTAGCAGATCACGACGGGCGCCTACCCACTGGTGAAATAGTCAATTGCCACAAGGATGAAACGATGTCCATTGGAGCGGTGGGCTTGTTTTCTGATCATGTCAATGCCCCACGGCCAAGGGAGGTTAAAATATTGAGGTCTGGAGATCGCGTTACTTTGTCTGCATCGTCGGCATTTGTGACAAGATCGAGCGTAGTGGTGACAATCGACTTCCATGGTAATAGTAACCCGTTCTCAGATCTTCTTAGCCATGGTATGTCCACTTGTGTCTGGTGAACTGACTTTTGAGATTTTTGTATCATAGATGTGCGGATAGCAAAGGCGCCCACCGACTTTTCTTTTATCAATTGAAGGTGAGAAAGAACGGGAAAAGAGACCGTTAGATTCGAGTAAGGGAGAGGGTTATGAAATGGAAGGTATTAGCACCCTTTTCCATCCGTAGTTATCTCACGGCTCTTAGTTGCTCTTAGATCACTTTAAAAATTGCTTTACGTGGTTTGACAAAATGTTTTGAAAGGCATTTCGCTTTGACTTTGTAATGATTCATGTAGGAATGTATACAAAGTGTTCGGAAATATTCGTTTTGAAAAGAGTTTGAACTTTGACAAAATTGTGTGGTGTGAAAGTATTTTGATAGAGCAAGCAACTAAAGTCTTATACCTACCGAGATTGGTCGTTTTCGTGTTATTTCTTTCCTTTAGAATAGCGCTATCCATACCATTAGTTGGTAGGTAACCTATTCGTTGGATGTAAGGGACATTCGAAGGGACATCGGATGGTCATAGAAAGTAACTTGTAGGAAGTATCCTGCACATTCGAGGGACATCATCATTTATCGTGGCGACAATCGAGGGTCAAGATCATGTATTCGTAGGCGACATTTGGGTCTATGATCTTTGTATCGAAGGGACTATGATGATTTGTTTTGAAACGCGGTGCTAGGATACCTCTCGTTCGAGGACTTGACCATTTGTATTCGTAAAGTAGCAGGAGAGAATTACCTAAGGGGTGCATGTGTGAGAGAGTGTAATCAGTTATATTTTTGTCTTGGAGTTATGAGTGATCTATGTCCAATTTTATCTTGCCATACGCCTAATTACTAGCAGTTTATAGGGTGCGGAAAGTAAATTGCGGAAGTAAAGGAAAGTAAATGTCCTCGCTATTACATGGCTTTAGAGGATACATAGTCTGAAAGTAAAGCCCTAATTAAACTATTACATCTCATAGCGGTTACATAATTGAAAAGAAAAGCAATAAAATCATCAAAGCGGTATAACACGTGAACGGATGCAAAATCAAACGGAAGATTGCATAAGAGGAAAATGTTAGTAAAAATAAGTATTTTGAATGAGAAATTTTTGTGTTAATAATGACATTAATATGATAAAATAAATTTTCGGAATTTTTGGAATTGATTTAATAATTTAAAACAATTAAAAGCCATTTAAATGATTAATTATCAATTAAATTAAATATGCATGCAAAAATAATAATTTTAATTTTTAAAATTAAATAAGTATTTTCGATGATTCATAAAAATAAATATTTTGGTGTTTTTAAATGCATGAGAAAAATATGAAAGATAAAATAAATTGGATGGAAAATATTAATGAAAAAATAGAAAATATGAAAGAGTTAGTTTTGTAAGAGAAAAATAATATGGTCGACCGAGTTCGAACCTGTGACCATTGAGGCATCTTCCATCCCCCAACCACTACCATGCGTGTCTTTTGTTTTTGGCTTTTACAGGAATTCAGGAATTCATGAAGAACATCATCTTCTCGTTTGGGAATTTTCCGTTAAATCAGCTAAAGCTAAGGCCCTATGAACATCAAAATCCGGCAAATAATATAAGAAATCTAAATGGTTCGATTAGAAATTTCATTCTGAGCACGATGGTGGTCGGTTTATCAATTTATCCTATTGAGAGTCCCTAATTCAAACGGAAAACCCTAAACATATATTTCGATTCAGTAGCAATTCGATTGTCGGATAGCTTGCAAACTTCAAACTAAACACAAATCAAACATCAAAACATGTTAAAATGCATGATAAATAAATTCGATTTTGAAAAAAGAACAAAACCGGATTGCTTGATTCTTGATGTTTTGAATGATGTAAAAGTCGGATTTCTAAAGACACACAAGGGAATGCAATGAAGAAGAATCAATTGAAACAGCTAAAACCAAGGCTGCAAGTTACTTGTATTGCGGTTTTGGTTGGTTCTTGAGGCAATTTTCTATTCTTTCTTGTTGTGTGTAGGCATTGTATATTTATAGTGGATGGATTTAGGTCGAATTCAGAGCAAATAGATCAATGAATGTAGAAAATATTTGATTTTGTATGAAATCAAATCTTCCTTTTGATCAAATTTCAATCAAATTCTTGCCAAATCTATGCAAATTTCAAATTTGCAGCTTGTGAGTTACTTGGATCTCAAGCATGAGAGAAAAATCAATCTTGCATTTAATTCGATTTTATACCTTATTTTTAATTTAATTTGTATTTAAATGAATAAAATCCAAATTAAATAGAAAAATAAAGTTAAAATTCGTGGCATTGGCTTGGATGTTCCATCTAAGGAACAAGTTTGAATGAAGAAAAACTAGGCCCATTTGCAAAAGTTTTGATTTTTAAAGTATCTCTTTGTGCACTTCAAAACGCCCTTGTGCAAGGTGTATTTTGCTCAATTTTCCACACTTTTGGGTGTTCTTGGACTTTAGAAAGCTCTAGATGTCCTCTAAACAACCTATTTTGTTTCATCTCAGTTGGATTTTCCATGCTCAATAAATCTTCAAAACAAAAAGTTGACTTTTTGTTGACTTTGAAAAGGACCTATAATGTTTTGATCCATACCTTCCAAATGAAGCATTTTTTGAACATTCTTGTGAGACATGAAGCTGTAGATAATTGAATTTCCTTCAAAATGAGAGTGGTGGAAAATTTTGAGAAAGTATGAAGAAGTTATGCTCGATCAAAGTTCAGTTGACTTTTCTTTAAAAACCGTAATTTGGAAAGTTTGACTTTTGAGCAAATCTTGAGTTTTCTTGATGAATCATGATCAACCCTTGATCAAATGATGAATGTAACTTCAAAATGAGGATGTTGACCAAAAATCAGGAAGTTTGATTGTGTGTTGACCAGTTGACTTTTGTGCAATACAATGATTTTCAACCATCGAGCAATTGTGCGGGAAACTTGACTTGAGGCTTGAAACTTGACATGGAGAATCTTTGAAGCATATGAGGAGGCATGATGACCATTGGAGATGTTGAAGTCCATTTTGATTGAGAATTGCCAAACCCTAGTTTGGGTTGATTATCTTGGAGAGGTTTGTCTGATCAACCCGAGGAATCCTTAGTATGGATGTATGAAATGTCTTGAGGTAGGAGGCAAATTTTGGGGTATGGCGGCCCTGTTCAATCTTCTTGTCTGGAAGGTTTAGATTGGCATGTTCGCCTTTCTTGACCGGAGGTAGAAGATGATTGAACACTCGAGTACACTGAAATTTGCACTCATTTATGATAGATGCGGAATGGGCTTCGGATGCCATTTGGAGGCTGGAGATTTATTTGGAGAATGAGTTGTACGCTAGACTCGAGACGTCGAATAGGAGAATAGTCGGAGATGGGCTTAAGATGCCATCTGGAAAGATCGATGCTGGGGAGTGAGCCGTACGCTAGGCTCTGTAGACGTTTCTAGAGGTGGAAGGGAGCATGGAGATGGGCTTAAGATGCCATCCGGAGGGTCAGACTACATGCTTGTCTTTGAATGAAGTTATTGGTTTGTATTGGTTTTTAACCAAATATGCAGCATTCTGAAGGTGAAGAGGTACCAACAAGTAGTCGGAGATGGGCTTAAAGATGCCATCCGGGGCAACTGAGTTGTATGCTAGACTCTGTAGTTGCTGTTGATAATAAGAGAGAGTCAGAATAAGTCTTCGTGTCGATTACTCTGAGGGGATAGTAGTTGGCAAAATGTGGAACTTCCGGTTGTGCTTGAATCGATCCAATGCCTATTATCGGAGGATAACTTGTGATGTTCAGATAGTTTTCCCGTCTGGCTTCGGGCATTAATCCTGGATCCGTTGTCGGAGGACAACTAGGGCGGTCGTTCAGATAGTTTTCCTGTCTGGCTTCGGGCATTAATCTTGGACCTGTTAGCGGTCGTTCAGATAGTTTTCCCGTCTGGCTTCGGGCATTAATCTTGGACCTGTTTGTTTGATGATTTTCACTGTTTGGGAAAAAAAAAAGCTTTGATAGAATATTGTTAGTCTTATGTGAATTATGATGCATGACAATATGTATGAATGACATATGCAAATTATGATTTTATGAGTAATATGAATGATAGATGTTGGGTATTTCAAAACATATCCATCTTGAAGAAGATGTGGGTGTTATGCTTGGAGATTTCTGACTTCTGCTTGGGAAGACACGGATTGAAAACCCTGAGAAAGATAACCTTGATTCCTCCGATGCACTATCTGACCAAGTCTTGAGCCTAGATATTGTTGAGGATGGTAGAGATCGAGAGACACGATGCAGAGGATCTTGTGCATAGACCCTATTGGGGAGAATCTATGAGGTACTCTACTGGGGATCTAGCGCATAAATCCTGCGGGAGAGTATTTGATAGGTTCTGGGAGACCGGGTTAGAAGGATCTGGAGAGTATTCTATTATTTATTAATTATTTTAAATTAAATAAATATTAATAAAAATGCAACAAAAAAAAGTTTGTTATGAACACGTTAAATCATGTATGCTTGGACAACTCAATAGTTTCTTTGAAAAATGCAGAGTCATTGATATCAATTGGAACCCAAACAGATGAGTTGGGAGAAGCAACAAAAATTTGAACCTCAAAGTTTGAATCCTAAACCCTCTAGGATACATCACAATAATTTTCCAGATATTTTGTATCAAATTCTATTTTCCAGATATTTTGTATCAAATTCTATTGTATAAATATATATAAATAGGAACAAGATTCTTAATCGCACTCTAATTTTGAGTTTTGATTTTGTTTTGAATGTTTTAGGTCTCTTGACGGAGAAAACTATAGGGATTATGTGAAACCTTGATGGAAGATATAAGGACCCTCTTAACGATGTTGCTGGAAGTTAAGGACTTTTCTTTGGTAGAGAATAAGTTACAAATACTTAACTAATATAGATGCTACCTTTAATTTTTTTTTTGAAATTTTTGAATAGGTTAGCGACCATAATTGGATAGTATTTATGAATCTGTTGAAGCGAGATCCAATGGTGGTGGTTGGTGACCAAACATTTTGAGATGAAAAGATTAAAAAACACTATGTGCAACTTGGAGTCCCATGCCAATGGGAGTTGCATGCTAGAATAGAGATTATGCTCACCTCAAAGCCAACTAATTGAATTCTCTGTTAACAAAAGTTGATTATATACCCCTTTTATCTATCTTTTGATTTGATGTCATGAAAAACAGGACTACAAAGTAACACAATATAATGAAAATATGAAAAATAAAGATGTGAAAAATTTAGTAAATTTGCATTTTAAACGGCTGTGTGAATGGAAATAAGATATAAGAAGAGAATAATTTGGTCTGGCGGTTAATCTGAACGATTTAGTGCATACATTAATAATCCGAAGGATTGTGTGAATGAAAATGAGATACAAGAAGCCAATTTAGATTCTTGATTTTAGTAAAAGAAAATATTTATGTAGATGATGTTTAAATATTTGTATACGTAAATATTTTAATTGTATGATTGTAGCATTTGGCTTTGTCATAAAATTAGAATTTTAAATGTTTGTTGTTCTTAAACGTAATTAATTCATCAAATGGTATAAATTAGATTTTCATTTATTTCAATAATATATGTTAGTAATAAAACTTTAAATCATAACATTCATTTTAATGACAATATTAAATCAAATTGTTTTATCGATCCTAGATTGTTCATTACATTTATTGTATTTTATAATAAGAAAATAAAATCGATGATTTCAATGGTTAAGAATGACATTAATAAATCAAATTAGTTTATTAATCATAGACTATTTCTACATTTGTTATATTTTATAATCACAAACTTGTTAATTATAAATTACCTCACAAAGGATTTTCATTTTTAATTACTGTTTTAATATATTAATTATCATACAATAGAAAAAAAGCAAGATGAGATCTTTGGCAAGTTTGCCAAGTGTCAATCTCTCATGCATTCTCATTTTATATTGTTGCCATAAAAGGAAAGTTTGTCTTACTTTAATTCTATTATTTATTAATTATTTTAAATTAAATAAATATTAATAAAAATGCAAAAAAAAAATGTTTGTTATGAACACGTTAAATCATGTATGCTTGGACAACTCAATAGTTTCTTTGAAAAATGCAGAGTCATTGATATCAATTGGAACCCAAACAGGTGAGTTGGGAGAAGCAACAAAAATTTGAACCTCAAAGTTTGAATCCTAAACCCTCTAGGATACATCACAATAATTTTCCAGATATTTTGTATCAAATTCTATTTTCCAGATATTTTGTATCAAATTCTTGTATAAATATATATAAATAGGAACAAGATTCTTAATCGCACTCTAATTTTGAGTTTTGATTTTTGTTTTGAATGTTTTAGGTCTCTTGAGCAGAGAAAACTATAGGGATTATGTGAAACCTTGATGGAAGATATAAGGACCCTCTCAACGATGTTGCTGGAAGTTAAGGACTTTTCTTTGGTAGAGAATAAGTTACAAATACTTAACTAATATAGATGCTACCTTTAATTTATTTTTGAAATTTTTGTATAGGTTAGCGACCATAATTGGATAGTATTTATGAATCTGTTGAAGCGAGATCCAATGGTGGTGGTTGGTGACCAAACATTTTGAGATGAAAAGATTCAAAAACACTATGTGCAACTTGGAGTCCCATGCCAATGGGAGTTGCATGCTAGAATAGAGATTATGCTCACCTCAAAGCCAACTAATTGAATTCTCTGTTAACAAAAGTTGATTATATACCCCTTTTATCTATCTGTTTGATTTCGATGTCATGAAAAACAGACTACAAAGTAACACAATATAATGAAAATATGAAAAATAAAGATGTGAAAAATTTAGTAAATTTGCATTTTAAACGGCTGTGTGAATGGAAATAAGATATAAGAAGAGAATAATTTGGTCTGGCGGTTAATCTGAACCATTTAGTCTGTCTGTTAATAATCCGAAGGATTGTGTGAATGAAAATGAGATACAAGAAGCCAATTTAGATTCTTGATTTTGCGTAAACCAAAAATTTATTATGTAGATGATGTTTAAATATTTGTATACGTAAATATTTTAATTGTATGATTGTAGCATTTGGCTTTGTCACTTAAAATTAGAATTTTTAAATGTTTGTTGTTCTTAAACGTAATTAATTCATCCAAATGGTATAAATTAGATTTTCATTTATTTCAATAATATATGTTAGTAATAAAACTTTAAATCATAACATTCATTTTAATGACAATATTAAATCAAATTGTTTTATCGATCCTAGATTGTTCTATACATTTATTGTATTTTATAATAAAAAAATAAAATCGATGATTTCAATGGTTAAGAATGACATTAATAAATCAAATTAGTTTATTAATCATAGACTATTTCTACATTTGTTATATTTTATAATCACAAACTTATTAATTTTAAATTACCTCACAAAATATTTTAATTTTTAATTACTGTTTTAATATATTAATTATCATACAATAGAAAAAAGCAAGTTGAGATCTTTGACAAGTTTTCCAAGTGTCAATCTCAGATGCATTCTCTTTTTTTATTGTTGCTATATAAGGAAAGTTTGTCTTACTTTAATTTTATTAATTATTAATTAATATTAAATAAATATTAATAAAAATGCAAAAGAAAAAATGCAACCCAAACAGGTGAGTTGGGAGAAACAAAAAAATTTAAACCCTTTGTCTTCTTCACTTCCTTTTCACATTAAAAAACTATCTCTCTTCATTCTTCTTAATTCCTTCCATAATCTCCTCTTCTACAAAATCAAAAACACCACATAAACCCTAATCAACCACCGTCCGTTCTTAGATTAATCGAGCGATTTGGTGTCTGTTAATAATCCAAAGGATTGTGTGAATGAAAATGAGAAGAAGCCAATTTAGATTCTTGATTTTGCGGAAACCAGAAAATATTTTTGTAGAAGTGATGTTTGAATATATATTTGTATACCTAAATATTTTAAGCGTATGAGTGTATTTAAATTTTTGTATATATTTCACGTAATTAATTCATCCAAATCATATAAATTAGATTTGGATTTATTTCAATAATATATGTTAATAATAATACTTTAAATCATAACATTCATTTTAATGACAATATTAAATCAAATTATTTTATAGATCCTAGATTGTTTCTATATATTTATTGTATTTTATAATAAGTAAATAAAATCGTTCATTTCAATGGTTAAGAACTCTAAATCACAATATTTACTTTAATGACATTAATAAATCAAATTAGTTTACTAATCGTAGACTATTTCTATATTTGTTATATTTTTATAATAACAAACTTATAAATTACCTCACAAAAGATTTTAATTTTTAATTATTTTTTTAATATATTAATTATCATACAATCATACCATAGAAAAAAGCAAGATGAGATCTTTGGCAAGTTTGCCAAGTGTCAATCTCTCATGCATTCTCATTTTATATTGTTGCCATAAAAGGAAAGTTTGTCTTACTTTAATTATATTAATTATTAATTATTTTAAATTAAATAAATATTAATAAAAATGAAGAAATTTTTTTTTTTATTAACACGTTAAATCATGTATACTTGGACAAATCAATAGTTTCTTTTAAAAATGCAGATTCATTGATATCAATTGGAAACCATATAGGTGAGTTGTGAGAAGCAACAAAAATTTGAACTCAAGATTCTTAATCGCACTCTCTTTTGAACGGAGAGAAAACTAAAGGGATTATGTGAAACCTTGATGGAAGATATAAGGACCCTCTTAACGATGTTGTTGGAAGTTAAGGACTTTTCTTTGGTAGAGAATAAGTTACAAATACTTAACTAATATAGATGCTACCTTTAATTTATTTTTGAAATTTTTGTATAGGTTAGCGACCATAATTGGATAAAATATTGTAATTGGTAGGTGACCATTTGAGATGAAAGATTTAAAAACACTATGTGCAACTTGGAGTCCCATGTCAATGGGAGCTGGGAATTGCATGCCAGAATAGAGATTATGCTCCCCTCAAAGCCAACAAATTGAATTCTCTATTAACAAAAGTTGATTTTATACCCCTTTTATTTGTTTGATTACGATGTCATGAAAAAGACTACAAAGTAACACAAAATAATGAAAATATGAAAATAAAGATGAGAAAATTTAGTAAATTTGCATTTTAAACATTTGTGAATGGAAATAAGATATAAGAAGAATAATTTAGTGCATGGTTAATCGACGATTTAGTGCATACATTAATAATCGAAGGTTATTGTGAATGAAAATGAGATAAGAAGCGAATTTAGATTCTTGATTTTGCGTAAACTAGAAAATATTTATGTAGCACTGATGTTTAAATATTTGTATACCTAAATATTTTAATTGTATGACTGTAGCATTTGGCTTTGTCACTTAAAATTAGTAATTAATTCATTCAAATGGTATAAATTAGATTTTCATTTATTTCAATAATATATGTTAGTAATAAAACTTTAAATCATAACATTCATTTTAATGACAATATTAAATCAAATTGTTTTATCGATCCTAGATTGTTCTATACATTTATTGTATTTTATAATAAGAAAATAAAATCGATGATTTCAATGGTTAAGAATGACATTAATAAATCAAATTAGTTTATTAATCATAGACTATTTCTACATTTGTTATATTTTATAATCACAAACTTGTTAATTATAAATTACATCACAAAAGATTTTAATTTTTAATTACTGTTTTAATATATTAATTATCATACAATAGAACAAAGCAAGTTGAGATCTTTGGCAAGTTTTCCAAGTGTCAATCTCTCAAGCATTCTCTTTTTATTGTTGCTATAAAAGGAAAGTTTGTCTTACTTTAATTTTATTAATTATTAATTAATTTAAATTAAATAAATATTAATAAAAATACAACCCAAACAGGTGAGTTGGGAGAAACAAAAAAATTTAAACCCCTTTGTCTTCTTCACTTCCTCTTCACATTAAAAAACTATCTCTCTTCATTCTTCAACCACCATTCGTTCGCGTTAATACGAACGATTTGGTATATCTGTTAATAATCAAAGGATTGTGTGAATAAAAATGAGAAAAGCCAATTTAGATTCTTGATTTTCGTAACCGGAAGATATTTACATAGCGTGATGTTTGAATATTTGTATACCTAAATATTTTAAGCGTATAGTGTAGCATTTGGCTTTATCCTTAAAATTAAATTTTTAAATTTTTGTATATATTTCGTAATTAATTCATCAAATCATATAAATTAGATTTTGATTTATTTCAATAAATATATAATTAATAATACTTTAAATCATAACATTCATTTTAATGACAATATTAAATCAAATTATTTTATAGATCCTAGATTGTTTCTATATATTTATTGTATTTTATAATAAGTAAATAAAATCGATGATTTCAATGGTTAAGAACTCTAAATCACAATATTTACTTTAATGACATTAATAAATCAAATTAGTTTACTAATCATAGACTATTTCTATATTTGTTATATTTTTATAATAACAAACTTATATATTATAAATTACCTCACAAAAGATTTTAATTTTTAATTATTTTTTTATTATATTAATTAGCATACAATCATACCATAGAAAAAAGTAAGATGAGATCTTTGGCAAGTTTGCCAAGTGTCAATCTCTCATGCATTCTCATTTTATATTGTTGCCATCAAAGGAAAGTTTGTCTTACTTTAATTATATTAATTATTAATTATTTTAAATTAAACAAATATTAATAAAAATGAAGAAAAAAAATGTTTGTTATGAACACGTTAAATCATGTATGCTTGCCAACTCAATAGTTTCTTTGAAAAATAGATATTTTGTATCAAATTCTATTGTATAAATATATATAAATAGGAACAAGATTCTTAATCGCACTCCTAGTTTTGAGTTTTGATTTTTGTTTTAAATGTTTTTAGGTCTCTTGAACGGAGAGAAAACTAAAGGGATTATGTGAAAGCTTGATGGAAGATATAAGGACCCTCTTAACGATGTTGCTGGAAGTTAAGGACTTTTCTTTGGTAGAGAATAAGTTATAAATACTTAACTAATATAGATGCTACCTTTAATTTATTTTTGAAATTTTTGTATTGGTTAGCGACCATAATTGGATACTATTTATGAATCTGTTGAAGCGAGATCCAATGGTGGTGGTTGTTGACCAAACATTTTGAGATGAAAAGATTCAAAAACACTATATGCAACTTGGACCCATGCCAATGGGTTGCATGCTAGAATAAGATTATGCTCCCTCAAAGCCACTAATTGAATTCTCTGTTAACAAAAGTTGATTTTATACCTTTATCTATCTGTTTGATTTCGATGTCATGAAAATGGACTACAAAGTAACACAATATAATGAAAATTCGAAAAATAAAGATGTGAAAAATTTAGTAAATTTTCATTTTAAACGGCTATTTGAATGGAAATAAGATATAAGAAGAGAATAATTTGGTCTGGCGGTTAATCTGAACGATTTGGTCTGTCTGTTAATAATCCGAAGGATTGTGTGAATGAAAATGAGATACAAGAAGCCAATTTAGATTCTTGATTTTGCGTAAACCAGAAAATATTTATGTAGCAGTGATGTTTAAATATTTGTATACGTAAATATTTTAATTGTATGATTGTAGCATTTGGCTTTGTCACTTAAAATTAGAATTTTTAAATGTTTGTTGTTCTTAAACGTAATTAATTCATCCAAATGGTATAAATTAGATTTTCATTTATTTCAATAATATATGTTAGTAATAAAACTTTAAATCATAACATTCATTTTAATGACAATATTAAATCAAATTGTTTTATCGATCCTAGATTGTTCTATACATTTATTGTATTTTATAATAAGAAAATAAAATCGATGATTTCAATGGTTAAGAATGACATTGATAAAACAAATTAGTTTATTAATGATAGACTATTTCTACATTTGTTATATTTTATAATCACAAGCTTATTAATTTTAAATTACCTCACAAAAGATTTTAATTTTTAATTACTGTTTTAATATATTAATTATCATACAATAGAAAAAAGCAAGTTGAGATCTTTGGCAAGTTTTCCAAGTGTCAATCTCTCAAGCATTCTCTTTTTTTGTTGTTGCTTGAATGTTTGTCTTACTTTAATTTTATTAATTATTAATTAATTTAAATTAAATAAATATTAATAAAAATGCAAATAAAAATGCAACCGAAACAGGTGAGTTAGGAGAAAAAAAAATTTAAACCCTTTGTCTTCTTCACTTCCTCTTCACATTAAAAAACTATCTCTCTTCATTCTTCTTAATTCCTTCCATAATCTCCTCTTCTACAAAATCAAAAACACCACATAAACCCTAATCAACCACCACCGTCTATCAACCACCACGTCGATTAATCGGGCGATTTGATCTGTCTGTTAATAATCCGAAGGATTGTGTGAATGAAAATGACAAGAAGCCAATTTAGATTCTTGATTTTGCGTAAACCAGGAGATATTTCTGTAGCAGTGATGTTTGAATATTTGTATACCTAAATATTTTAAGCGTAGGAGTGTATTTAAATTTTTGTATATATTTCACGTAATTAATTCATCCAAATCATATAAATTAGATTTGGATTTATTTCAATAATATATGTTAATAATAATACTTTAAATCATAACATTCATTTTAATGACAATATTAAATCAAATTATTTTATAGATCCTAGATTGTTTCTATATATTTATTGTATTTTATAATAAGTAAATAAAATCAATCATTTCAATGGTTAAGAACTCTAAATCACAATATTTACTTTAATGGCATTAATAAATCAAATTAGTTTACTAATCGTAGACTATTTCTATATTTGTTATATTTTTATAATAACAAACTTATAAATTATAAATTACCTCACAAAAGATTATAATTTTTAATTAGTTTTTTTAATATATTAATTATCATACAATCATACCATAGAAAAAAAGCAAGATGAGATCTTTGGCAAGTTTGCCAAGTGTCAATCTCTCATGCATTCTCATTTTATATTGTTGCCATAAAAGGAAAGTTTGTCTTACTTTAATTATATTAATTATTAATTATTTTAAATTAAATAAATATTAATATAAATGAAGAAAAAAAAATTTTGTTATGAACGCGTTAAATCATGTAGACTTGGACAAATCAATAGTTTCTTTGAAAAATGCAGATTCATTGATATCAATTGGAACCCAAACAGGTGAGTTGTGAGAAGCAACAAAAATTTGAACCTCAAAGTTTTAATCCTAAACCCTCTAGGATACATCACAATAATTTTCCAGATATTTGCATAAATATATATAAATAGGAACAAGATTCTTAATCGCACTCTCTTGAACGGAGAGAAAACTAAAGGGATTATGTGAAACCTTGATGGAAGATATAAGGACCCTCCTAACGATGTTGTTGGAAGTTAAGGACTTTTCTTTGGTAGAGAATAAGTTACAAATACTTAACTAATATAGATGCTACCTTTAATTTATTTTTGAAATTTTTGTATAGGTTAGCGACCATAATTGGATAGTATTGTGGTGGTAGGTGACCAAACATTTTGAGATGAAAAGATTTAAAAACACTATATGCAACTTGGAGTCCCATGTCAATGGGAGCTCGGAGTTGGGAATTGCATCCCAGAATAGAGATTATGCTCCCCTCAAAGCCAACAAATTGAATTCTCTGTTAACAAAAGTTGATTTTATACCTTTTATCTGTTTGATTACGATGTCATGAAAAGCGGACTAAAGTAACACAAAATAATGAAAATATGAAAATAAAGATGTTAATACGAGCGATTTGATACATCATTAATAATCAGAGGTTGTGTGGATAAAATGAGATACAAAAGCCAATTTAGATTCTTGATTTGTAAAAACTAGAAAATATTTATGTAGCACTGATGTTTAAATATTTGTATACCTAAATATTTTAATTGTATGACTGTAGCATTTGGCTTTGTCACTTAAAATTAGTAATTAACTAATCCAAATGTTATAAATTAGATTTTCATTTATTTAAATAATATATGTTAGTAATAAAACTTTAAATCGTAACATTCATTTTAATGACAATATTAAATCAAATTGTTTTATCGATCCTATTGTTCTATACATTTATCGTATTTTATAAAAAGAAAATAAAATCGATGATTTCAATGGTTAAGAATGACATTAATAAATGAAATTAGTTTATTAATCATAGACTATTTCTGTTATATTTTATAATCACAAACTTATTAATTTTAAATCACCTTACAAAAGATTTTAATTTTTAATTACTGTTTTAATATATTAATTATCATACAATAGAAAAAAAGCAAGTTGAGATCTTTGGCATGTTTTCCAAGTGTCAATCTCTCAAGCATTCTCTTTTTTTATTGTTGCTATAAAAGGAAAGTTTGTCTTACTTTATTTTTATTAATTATTAATTAATTTAAATTAAATAAATATTAACAAAAAAGCAAATAAAAATGCAACCCAAACAGGTGAGTTGGGAGAAAAAAAAAATTTTAACCCGTTTGTCTTCTTCACATTAAAAAACTATCTGTTTTCGTTCTTCTTAATTTCTTCCATAATCTCCTGTTCTAGAAAATCAAAAACACCACATAAACCCTAATCAACCACCACCGTCTACGTTCTGCAAGGATTGTGTGAATGAAAATGAGAAGAAGCCAATTTAAATTCTTGATTTTGCGTAAACCTGAAGACATTTCCGTAGCAGTGATGTTTGAATATTTGTACACCTAAATATTTTAAGCGAATGAGTGTAACATTTGGCTTTGTCACTTAAAATTAGAATTTTTAAATTTTTGTAAATATTTCACGTAATTAATTCATCCAAATCATATAAATTAGATTTTGATTTATTTCAATAATATATGTTAATAATAATACTTTAAATCATAACATTCATTTTAATGACAATATTAAATCAAATTATTTTATAGATCCTAGATTGTTTCTATATATTTATTGTATTTTATAATAAGTAAATAAAATCGATGATTTCAATGGTTAAGAACTCTAAATCACAATATTTACTTTAATGACATTAATAAATCAAATTGGTTTACTAATCATAGACTATTTCTATATTTGTTATATTTTTATAATAACAAACTTATAAATTATAAATTACCTCACAAAAGATTTTAATTTTTAATTATTTTTTTAATATATTAATTATCATACAATCATACCATAGAAAAAAGCAAGATGAGATCTTTGGCAAGTTTGTCAAGTGTCAATCTCTCATCCATTCTCATTTTATATTGTTGCCATAAAAGGAAAGTTTGTCTTACTTTAATTATATTAATTATTAATTATTTTAAATTAAATAAATATTAATAAAAATGAAGAAAAAAAATGTTTGTTATGAACACTTTAAATCATGTATGCTTGGACAACTCAATAGTTTCTTTTGAAAAATGCAGAGTCATTGATATCAATTGGAACCCAAACAGGTGAGTTGTGAGAAGCAACAAAAATTTGAACCTCAAAGTTTTAATCTTAAACCCTCTAGGATACATCACAATAACATTCCATATATTTGCGTAAATATATATAAATAGGAACAAGATTCTTAATCGCACTCCTAATTTTGAGTTTTGAATGTTTATAGGTCTCTTGAACGGAGAGAAAACTAAAGGGATTATGTGAAACCTTGATGGAAGATATAAGGACCCTCCTAACGATGTTGTTGGAAGTTAAGGACTTTTCTTTGGTAGAGAATAAGTTACAAATACTTAACTAATATAGATGCTACCTTTAATTTATTTTTGAAATTTTTGTATTGGTTAGCGACCATAATTGGATACTATTTATGAATCTGTTGAAGCGAGATCCAATGGTGGTGGTTGTTGACCAAACATTTTGAGATGAAAAGATTCAAAAACACTATGTGCAACTTGGAGTCCCATGCCAATGGGAGTTGCATGCTAGAATAGAGATTATGCTCACCTCAAAGCCAACTAATTGAATTCTCTGTTAACAAAAGTTGATTATATACCCCTTTTATCTATCTGTTTGATTTCGATGTCATGAAAAACAGACTACAAAGTAACACAATATAATGAAAATATGAAAAATAAAGATGTGAAAAATTTAGTAAATTTGCATTTTAAACGGCTGTGTGAATGGAAATAAGATATAAGAAGAGAATAATTTGGTCTGGCGGTTAATCTGAACCATTTGGTCTGTCTGTTAATAATCCGAAGGATTGTGTGAATGAAAATGAGATACAAGAAGCCAATTTAGATTCTTGATTTTGCGTAAACCAGAAAATATTTATGTAGCAGTGATGTTTAAATATTTGTATACGTAAATATTTTAATTGTATGATTGTAGCATTTGGCTTTGTCACTTAAAATTGGAATTTTTAAATGTTTGTTGTTCTTAAACGTAATTAATTCATCCAAATGGTATAAATTAGATTTTCATTTATTTCAATAATATATGTTAGTAATAAAACTTTAAATCATAACATTCATTTTAATGACAATATTAAATCAAATTGTTTTATCGATCCTAGATTGTTCTATACATTTATTGTATTTTATAATAAAAAAATAAAATCGATGATTTCAATGGTTAAGAATGACATTAATAAATCAAATTAGTTTATTAATCATAGACTATTTCTACATTTGTTATATTTTATAATCACAAACTTGTTAATTATCAATTACCTCACAAAGGATTTTCATTTTTAATTACTGTTTTAATATATTAATTATCATACAATAGAAAAAAAGCAAGATGAGATCTTTGTAAGTTTTAAGTGTCAATCTCTCATGCATTCTCATTTTATATTGTTGCCATAAAAGGAAAGTTTGTCTTACTTTAATTCTATTATTTATTAATTATTTTAAATTAAATAAATATTAATAAGAATGCAAAAAAATGTTTATTATGAACACGTTAAATCATTATGCTTGGACAACTCAATAGTTTCTTTGAAAATGCAGAGTCATTGATATCAATTGGAACCCAATGGGTTGGGAGAAGCAACAAAAATTTGAACCTCAAAGTTTGAATCCTAAACCCTCTAGGATACATCACAATAATTTTCCAGATATTTTGTTTCAAATTCTATTTTCCAGATATTTTGTATCAAATTCTATTGTATAAATATATATAAATAGGAACAAGATTCTTAATCGCACTCCTAATTTTGAGTTTTGATTTTTGTTTTGAATGTTTTTAGGTCTCTTGAACGGAGAGAAAACTATAGGGATTATGTGAAACCTTGATGGAAGATATAAGGACCCTCTCAACGATGTTGCTGGAAGTTAAGGACTTTTCGTTGATTTTGCGTAAACCAGAAAATATTTATGAAGCAGTGATGTTTAAATATTTGTATACCTAAATATTTTAATTGTATATGACTGTAGCATTTGGCTTTGCTTCAATTCAATAATTAATTCATCCAAATGTTATAAATTAGATTTTCATTTATTTCAATAATATATGTTAGAAATAAAACTTTAAATGCTAACATTCATTTTAATGACAATATTAAATCAAATTGTTTTATCGATCCTAGATTGTTCTATACATTTATTGTATTTTATTATAAGAAAATAAAATGATGATTTCAATGGTTATGAATGACATTGATAAAGCAAATTAGTTTATTAATCATAGACTATTTCTACATTTGTTATATTTTATAATCACAAGCTTATTAATTTTAAATTACCTCACAAAAGATTTTAATTTTTAATTACTGTTTTAATATATTAATTATCATACAATAGAAAAAAAGCAAGTTGAGATCTTTGGCAAGTTTTCCAAGTGTCAATCTCTCAAGCATTCTCTTTTTTTATTGTTGCTATAAAAGGAAAGTTTGTCTTACTTTAATTTTATTAATTATTAATTAATTTAAATTAAATAAATATTAATAAAATGCAATAAACAATTGAGTTGGGAGACAAAAAATTTAAACCCCTTTGTCTTCTTCACTTCCTCTTCACATTAAAAACTATCTCTCTTCATTCATGGTCCGTCTCGTTAATCGACGATTTGGTATCTGTAATAAATCGAAGGATTGTGTGAATAAAAATGAGAAGAAGCCTATTTAGATTCTTGATTTTGCGTAAACCAGAAGATATTTCTGTAGCAGTGATGTTTGAATATTTGTATACCTGAATATTTTAAGCGTATGAGTGTTGCTATAAAAGGAATGTTTGTCTTACTTTAATTTTATTAATTATTAATTAATTTAAATCAAATATATATTAATAAAAATGCAAATAAAAATGCAACCGAAACAGGTGAGTTGGGAGAAAAAAAAATTAAACCCCTAATTTTCAACTAATTTTCTGAAGAATTATATTCACTTCAAATTTCATCAGATTTTCTGATCACTTATATTCACTTCAAATTTCATCATATTATCTTATGATTTCTATTCACTTCAATTTTCACCAGATTTTCTAAAGACTTATATTCACTTCAACTTTCACCAGATTTTCTAAAGACTTATTATATTCACAAATTTCATGGATTTCTTAAGACTTAAACTTCAATTTCATGGTTATCTTAAGATTTATGTTCACTTCAACTTTCACGGATTTTCTAAAGACTTATATTCATCAATTTTCACCTGATTTTCTGAAGACTTATATTCACTTCAAATTTCATCAAATTATCTTAAGATTTATGTTCACTTCAACTTTCACCAGATTTTCTAAAGACTTATTTTCACTTCAATTTTCACCAGATTTTCTAAAGACTTATATTCACCTCAATTTTCACCTGATTCTATGAAGACTCATATTCACTTCAAATTTCATCGATTATCTGAAGATTTATTTTCATCAACTTTCACGGATTTTCTAAAGACTTATATACACAATTTTCACTGATTTTGAAGAATTATATTCACTTCAAATTTCATGATTTTTAAGACTTATATTCACTTTAGATTTCATCAGAGTATCTTAAGATTTATGTTCACTTCAATTTTCACCAGATTTTTAGAAGACTAATATTCACTTCAATTTTAAACAGATTTTCTGAAGACTAGTATTCACCTCAAATTTCATCAGATTTTCTGAAGACTTGTATTCACTTCAAATTTCCTCTAATTATCTTAAGATTTATGTTCACTTCAACATTCACCTAATTTTCTGAAGACTTATATTCACTTCAAATTTCATCAGATTTTCTGATCACTTATATTCACTTCAAATTTCATCATATTATCTTATGATTTCTGTTCACTTCAATTTTCACCAGATTTTCTAAAGACTTATATTCACTTCAACTTTCACCAGATTTTCTAAAGACTTATTATATTCACTTCAAATTTCATCAAATTTTTTGAAGACTTATATTCGCTTCAAATTTCATTAGATTATCTTAAGATTTATGTTCACTTCATCTTTCACCAGATTTTTTAAAGACTTATATCCACTTCAACTTTCACCTGATTTTCTGAAGCCTTATATTCAGAGTTGACTTTTTGTCCAATACAACTGATTTTCAATCATCTGAGCAATTGAGAAACTTGTGAGGCTTGAAACTTGACATGGAGAATCTTTGAAGCATATGAGGAGGCATGATGACCATTGGAGATGTTAAATCCATCTTGATCTAAGGCGCAAACCTAGTTTGGGTTGATTGTCTAGGAGAGGTTTATCGATCAACCCTTGAGGAATCCTTAGTATGGATATGTGAAATGTCTTGAGGATAGGAGGAAAATTTTGGGGTATGATGATTGCCCTTGTTCAATCTTCTTGTACTATAAGGGTTAGATTGACATGCTTTCCTTTCGTGACACAGGAGGTAGAAGATGATTGAACACTAATTTACGAAAATTTGCACTTTGTTGGTGATGGCGGAATGGGCTTCTGGATGCCATTTGGAGAAGGCTGGAGATTTATTGGGAGAATGAGTATGCGCTACACTCAAAGATGTCGTCTGATTAGGAGAATCGTCGGAGATGGGCTTAAGATGCCATCGAAACGATCTTTGGGAACAAGCCGTCTGCTAGGCTCGTATGTATTCTTGAAAGTACGGAGAAAGCGTGGCGATGGGCTTAAGATGCCATCCGGAGGGAGTCGTACGTTAGACTTCGTGCTCATCTTTGAATGAAGTTATTGGTTTGTATTTGTTTTTTAACCAAATATGCAGCATTCTGAAAGTGGAGAGATGTCGGCAGATAGTCGGAGATGGGCTTAAGATGCCATCCGAAGCCAGCTGTCACGCTAGACTCATGTTCTTGTTGATAGTAAAAAAGGGTCGAGATCGTCTTTGTCTTGATTACTCTGAGGGGATAATAGTCGGCGATATGTGGACAGCTTCCCTGTTATGCTTCGGGTATTGATCCAATGCCTGTTATCGGAGGATAACTTGTGTGATCGTTCGGATAGGGTTTCCGTCTAGCCGGTATTAATCACGGATCATTGTCGGAGGACAACTTGGGCGTCGTTCGGATAGGGTTTGATCTAGCTTCGGGTATTAATCCTGGACCTGTTGTTTCAGAAGTGATTTTCACCTGTTTGGGAAAAACAAAAGAAACTTTGATAGAATATAGTTAGTCTTATGCGGATTATGATGCATGACAATGCGTATGAATGACATATGCACAAATTATGACTTTTTATGAGTAATGTATGAATGATAGATGTTGTGGTATTTCAAAACATATCCATCTTGAAGAGATGCGGGCGTTACCTTGGGGATTCGACCATTTGGGGAAGACGAATTAGAAGCCCTGAGAAGAAAGATAACCTTGATTCCTCCGATGTACTATCTGACCAAGTCTTGAGCCTAGATGTTGTTGAGGATGGTAGAGATCGAGAGATACCCTACTGAGGATCTTGTGTGTAGACCCTGCTGGGGGAAGTTTAGGAGGCGCTCTACTGGGGATCTTGCGCATAGATCTTGCTGGAGAGCATTTGATAGTTGTTGGGAGACCGGGTTAGAAGGATCTGGAGCCCGTCGAGATCTCTGATTGGGGAATAAAAGATGTAGGTTTCCTCCGATGCACTATCTGACCATGTTTCAAGTCTGGATACTGCTGCTGCCGGGGGCATGATGATTGTTGAGAGATATTCTGCCGGGGATAAATACCTCTGCTATTGATGGATCGTTATTGCATGGAAACGGATGTAACATGGTTCAGTTGAGTGGAATCACTGCTCAGGGACTAACGTGATGGAGCCTGGGATGTATGGATTAGTGGAGGAAAATGTATACTCCACTGGGGAAGGTTTGTAATGAGTGACATCTCTGTGGGGATCGTACTCTGCAGGGGAATGTATTGGTGACTTTCTTCGTCATCTCAATTCCTAGACACAGTAACTATCCTTGTTCGTTCACTTTTCATGTTTGTAAATAGATTTTTATTGTCGGATGCATATAATCATTCAAAGCAAGCGTTGGACTTTATGCAATTAACAACGATAAAATTGTAAAGAAAGAACTTGTATTAATTTGAAAGGTGCGTATGGCCAAGTGGTTTGTACACAAGAAAAGTAAAAGCTATCGGAAACAATCTCGTTAAGTTTCAACTATGCTAGTACTCATATATTTCAACTATCTCATCTCCTTGCTGTCAGTAAAAAGTGAGTGAATTGATTTTCGCCATTTGAATCTTGAAAGCTGATAGTAGTCTGTAGATAGGTGATCGGGACGAGACATAGTCGTACGCTTGAATCCCTAACTTTTGCCTAGACCGCCCTTTCGGGTTTTCAGTCTACCGGAATACCCTTTTTGCTAACGCCTTTTCGGTTTCGACTTAAGGTGTACATGTTTTTGTATATATCCTTAACTTTTGCCCGAAACCTTTTGGTTCGCCAGGATGCCTTTATTTTTGCCTAGGTCAGTCGACCTAGCGGGTCTCTTTTATGCATAGTATTTTTTGACTATGTCTGCGTTTACAGGGTGTGGGAAGTCTTCACCATCCATGGTGCTAAGTATCATAGCTCCGCCGGAAAATACTGTCTTGACTACAAACGGTCCCTCGTAGGTGGGAGTCCATTTTCCCCTGGGATCACCTTGTGGAAGAATGATGCGCTTGACTACTAGGTCATCGACTTGGTAGACTCGATGCTTGACTTTCTTGTTAAATGCTCGATCATTAAGCCCGATAAATCATCTATGGAAGGTGGATGCGAGTCCTTCTAAATCAATCCGTTGATCGATCAAGGCGAGTTTGGATCAATCGTCTTACGCTAACTCTGCGTCACAGAGGACTCGGTTGAGGGTATCTGAACCTCGATTAGGACGCCCTCCATACCGTATACAAGAGAGAGGTTGCCTGTTGATGTTTCTTGTAGTCGATAAACGAGAAAGCAAATGGTAACATCTCATTTGCCAATCTTTGTAAGTCACTGTCATCTTCTTATAATCTTCTTAATATTCTTGTTGGCGGCTTCCATAGCCATTCATCTTAGGCCGATATGGAAGAATTGTGATGCTGATCTTGAACTGCATGCGAGTTCGGTGATCATTTGTTGTTGAGATTAGACCGTTATACGTGATAATCTTTGGGTCACATACCGATGATAAGATTATGCTTGATGAACCGAAACCACGAAATTCTTAGTAACGGATCACGACGAGGATGCTTACCCACTTGGTGAAATAGTCAATTGCCACAAGGATGAAACGATGTCCATTGGAGCGGTGGGCAATTTCTCAATCATGTCAATGCCCCACACGAAGGCCAGGAGAAGTTAAAATATTAAAATTGAATCGTGCACTTTATCTACTAAATTTGGCATTTGTGACAAGATCGAGCGTAGTGGTGACAATACTTCATGGTGGACCAATAGTAACCGTTCTAGAATCTTCTTAGCCATGGTATGTCCACTTTGTATTAAAGCTTTGAGATTTTAGTGTGCGGATAGCAAAATCGCCACCGACTTTTCTTTTATCAATTAAGGGAAGGTGAAAAAGAATAGGAAAAGACCTTGTTAGATTCGAGTAAGGGAAGGTTATGAAAGGAAATATTAGCACCCTTTCCATCCGTAGTTATCTCCAAATCTTAGTTGCTCTTAGATCACTTTAAAAATTGTGCTTCTATATGTTTGACAAAATGTTTTGAAAAGCATTTCGCTTTGACTTTGTAATGATTCATGTAGATGTATACAAAGTGTTAAAATATTTCGTTTGAAAAGTTTGAACTTTGACAAAAATGTGGTGTGAAAAGTATTTTGATAGGAAGCAACTAAAGTCTTATTACCTACTCAGGTGGTCTTTCGTATTATTTTACTTTCCTTAGAATAGCTATCCATACCATTAGTTGGTAGGTAACCTATTCGTTGGATGTAGCGGGATTCGAAGGGATCGGATGGTCAGAAACAACTTGTAGGAAGTATCCTAGCATTCGAAAAGGACTATCATCATTTATCGGCGACAATCGGGGTCAAGATCATGTATTGTAGGCGACATCGTGGGTCTATGATCTTTATCGAAGGACTATGATGATTGTTTTGAAAACGGTGCTAGGATACCTCATTCAGGGACTTGACCATTTGTATTGTAAAGGCAACGAGAGAATTACCTAAGGGGTGCATGTGTGAAGAAAGTGTGTCAATTCAGATATTTTTGTCTTGGAGTTATGAGTGATCTATGTCCAATTTTATCTTCCATACACGCCTAATTACGGTTTATAAAATGGAAAAATGAAGAGAAAGTAAGTCTGCGGAAAGTAAATGTCTACGCTATTACATGGCTTTGGGGCGAGATACATAATGAGAAATGGAAAGAAAAGCCCTAATTAAACTATTACATCAGTTACATAATTGGAAAAGAAAAGCAATAAAAATCGTCGAAGCGGTATAACATGTGAGCAAAATCGGAAAACGGAAGAAAATTGTATAAGAGGAAAATGTTAGTAAAAATAAGTATTTTTGAATGAGAAAAAGTTTTTGTGTTAATAATGACATTAATATGATAAAATAAATTTTTGGGAATTTTTGGAATTGATTTAATAATTTAAAAACAATTAAAAGCCATTTAAATGATTAATTATCAATTAAATTAAATATACAAAAATAATAATTTTAATTTTTAAAATTAAATAAGTATTTTTCTGATGATTATGCAAAAAATAAATATTTTTGGTGTTTTTTAAATGCATGAGGAAAAATATGAAAGATAAAATAAATTGGATGGAAAATATTAAAGAAAAAATAGAAAATATGAAAAATAGAGTTAGTTTTGTAAAAGAGAAAAATAATATGGTCCTGACCAGGTTCGAACCTGTGACCATTGAGAGCATCTTCCCATCCCACGCCTTAACCACTACCAACGTGTCTTTTGTGTTTAGTAAAGCGAAGCGAAGCGTTTTTATACAAACTTGCCACAGGAATCCAAATTCACTGGCGAACATCATCTTCTTTGTTTGAATTTACAGGAAGTTTCGTCGGCCAAACTTCGACGCTAAGGCCCTACAAACATCAAAATCCAGCCAAGCAATATAAATGAAATCTAAAGCCATGGTTCGATTAGAAATTTCATTCGAAAACACGATGGTGGTATCGGTTTAAATCAATTTATCCTATTTAGAAGTCCCTAATTCAAACGAAAACCCTAAACATGGCATATTTCGATTCGACCATGAAAATGCAATTCGATTGTCCGGATAGCTTGCAAACTTCAAACTAAACACAAATCAAACATCAAAACATGTTAAAATGCATGATAAATAGAATCGATTTTGAAAAAAGAAGAACAAACCAAAACCAGATTGCTTGATTCTTGATGTTTTGAATGATGTAAAAGTCGGATCGATTCTAAAGACACCAAGGAATGCAATGGAAGGCTTAGAATCAATTAAACGAGCTAAAACCAAGGCGCAAGTTGCTTGTAGTGCACAGTTTTTGACTTTAGGTTAGGGTTCTTGAGGCAATTTTTACATTCTTTCTTGTTGTGTAGGCATTGTATATTTATAGTGGATGGATTTAGGTACGAATTCAAGAGCAAATAATGATCAATGAATGTAAAAAATATTTGATTTTGTATGAAATCAAATCTTCCTTTTGATCAAATTTCAATCAAATTCTTGCCAAATCTATGCAAATTTCAATTTGCCGACTTGTGAGTTACTTGGATCTCAACATGAGAGAAAAATCAATCTTGCATTTAATTTGATTTTATACCTTATTTTTAATTTAATTTGTATTTAAATGAATAAAATCCAAATTAAATAGAAAAATAAAGTTAAAATTCGTGGCATTGGGCTTGGATGTTCCAAATTGTCTAAGGAACAAGTTTGAATGAAGAAAAACTAGGCCCATTTGCAAAAGTTTTGATTTTTACAAGTATCTCTCTTTGTGCACTTCTTCAAAAACGCCCAACTTGTGCAAGGTGTATTTTGCTCAATTTTCCACATTTTTGGGTGTTCTTGGACTTTTTAGAAAGCTCTAGATGTCCTCTAAACAACCTATTTTGTTTCATCTCAGTTGGATTTTCCATGCTCAATAAATCTTCAAAACAAAAAGTTGACTTTTTGTTGACTTTGAAAAGGACACATAATGTTTGATCCATACCTTCCAAATGAAGCATTTTTTGAACATTCTTGTGAGACATGAAGTTGTAGAGAATTGAATTTCCTTCAAAATGAGAGGTGGTGGAAAAATTTCTGAGAAAGTATGAAGAAGTTATGCTCAATCAAAGTTCAGTTGACTTTTCACTGAAAAACCCTAATTTGGAAAGTTTGACTTTTGAGCAAATCTTGAGTTTTCTTGATGAATCATGATCAACCCTTGATCAAATGATGAATGTAACTTCAAAATGAGGATGTTGACCAAAAATCAGGAAGTTTGATTGTATGTTGACCACAGTTGACTTTTTGTCAATATAACTGATTTTCAACCATCGAGCAATTATAGAAACTTGACTTGTGAGGCTTGAAACTTGACATGGAGAATCTTTGAAGCATATGAGGAGGCATGATGACCATTGGAGATGTTGGAAGTCCATTTTGATCTGAGAATTGCCAAACCCTAGTTTGGGTTGATTGTCTAGGAGAGGTTTGTGGTCAACCCTTGAGAATCCTAGTATGGATGTATGAAATGTCTTGAGGAGTAGGAGGGAAAATTTTGGGGTATGACAGTTGCCCTTGTTCAATCTTCTTGTACTGGAAGGTTTATATTGGCATGTTCGCCTTTCGTGACCTGGAGGTAGAAGATGATTGAACACTAATACACCGAAAATTTGCACCCGTTGATTGATCTTGAGAATGGGCTTACAGATGCCATTTGGAGAAGCTGGAGATTTCTCTGGAGAATGAGTTGTACGCTAGACTTGAGACGTCGTATGAATAGGAGAATCGTCGGAGATGGGCTTAAGATGCCATCTGGAAAGATCGATCTTTGAGGGAGTAGCCGTGCAGCTAGGCTCGTAGGCGTTCTGGAGGTGGAAGGGAGCATGGAGATGGGCTTAAGATGCCATCCGGAGGAGTTAATACGTTAGACTCTGTCTTGTCTTTGAATGAAGTTATTGGTTTGTGTATTGGTTTTAACCAAATATACGCGATCGAAGGTGAAGAGGTACCAACAAGTAGTGGAGATGGGCTTAAGATGCCATCCAAGAAAGCCGAGTTGTATGCTAGACTACTGTATTCTTGTTGATAATAAGAGAGAGTCAGAATAAGTCTTTGTGTCGATTACTCTGAGGGGATAGTAGTTGGCAAAATGTGGACAGCTTCCCAGTTGTGCTTCGGGTACTGATCCAATGCCTATTATCGGAGGATAACTTGTTATGTTCAGATAGTTTTCCCGTCTGGCTTCGGGCATTAATCCTGGATCCGTTGTCGGAGGACAACTAGGGAGGTCGTTCAGATAGTTTTCCTGTCTGGCTTCGGGCATTAATCTTGGACCTGTTAGTGGTCGTTCAGATAGTTTTCCCGTCTGGCTTCGGGCATTAATCTTGGACCTGTTTGTTTCAGAAGTGATTTTCACCTGTTTTGGGAAAAACAAAAGAAGCTTTGATAGAATATTGTTAGTCTTATGTGAATTATGATGCATGACAATGTGTATGAATGACATATGCACAAATTATGATTTTTATGAGTAATGTATGAATGATAGATGTTGCGGTATTTCAAAACATATCCATCTTGAAGAAGATGTGGGTGTTCTGCTTGGAGATTTCTGACTTCTGCTTGGGAAGACACGGATTGAAAACCCTGAGAAAGATAACCTTGATTCCTCCGATGCACTATCTGACCAAGTCTTGAGCCTAGATATTGTTGAGGATGGTAGAGATCGAGAGACCCGATGTCGAGGATCTTGTGCATAGACCCTATTGGGGAGAATCTATGAGGTACTCTACTGGGGATCTAGCGCATAAATCCTGCGGGAGAGTATTTGATAGGTTCTGGAAGACCGGGTTAGAAGGATCTGGAGAGTATTCTATTATTTATTAACTATTTTAAATTAAATAAATATTAATAAAAATGCAACAAAAAAAATGTTTGTTATGAACACGTTAAATCATGTATGCTTGGACAACTCAATAGTTTCTTTGAAAAATGCAGAGTCATTGATATCAATTGGAACCCAAACAGATGAGTTGGGAGAAGCAACAAAAATTTGAACCTCAAAGTTTGAATCCTAAACCCTCTAGGATACATCACAATAATTTTCAAGATATTTTGTATCAAATTCTATTTTCCAGATACTTGGTATCAAATTCTATTGTATAAATATATATAAATAAGAACAAGATTCGCACTCTAATTTTGAGTTTTGATTTTTGTTTTGAATGTTTTAGGTCTCTTGAGGAGAGAAAACTATAGGGATTATGTGAAACCTTGATGGAAGATATAAGGACCCTCTTGATGTTCTGGAAGTTAAGGACTTTTCTTTAGTAGAAATAAGTTACAAATACTTAACTAATATAGATGCTACCTTTAATTTATTTTTGAAATTTTGAATAGGTTAGCGACCATAATTGGATAGTATTTATGACTCTGTTGAAGCAGAATCCAATGGTGGTGGTTGGTGACCAAACATTTGAGATGAAAGATTCAAAAACACTATGTGCAACGTTCCCATGCCAATGGGGTTGCATGCTAGAATAAATTATACTCACCTCAAAGCCAACTAATTGAATTCTCTATTAACAAAATTGATTATATACCCCTTTTATCTATCTGTTTGATTTCGATGTCATGAAAATGACTAAAAAGTAACACAATATAATGAAAATATGAAAATAAAGATGTGAAAAATTTAGTAAATTTGCATTTTATTAATGTGAATGGAAATAAGATATAAGAAGAGAATAATTTGGTGCTGCGGTTAATCGAGCGATTTGAGTGCATGCATTAATAATCCGAAGGATTGTGTGAATGAAAATGAGATACAAGAAGCCAATTTAGATTCTTGATTTTGCGTAAACCAGAAAATATTTATGTAGCAGTGATGTTTAAATATTTGTATACGTAAATATTTTAATTGTATGATTGTAGCATTTGGCTTTGTCACTTAAAATTGGAATTTTTAAATGTTTGTTGTTCTTAAACGTAATTAATTCATCCAAATGGTATAAATTAGATTTTCATTTATTTCAATAATATATGTTAGTAATAAAACTTTAAATCATAACATTCATTTTAATGACAATATTAAATCAAATTGTTTTCTCGATCCTAGATTGTTCAATACATTTATTGTATTTTATAATAAGAAAATAAAATCGATGATTTCAATGGTTAAGAATGACATTAATAAATAAAATTAGTTTATTAATCATAGACTATTTCTACATTTGTTATATTTTATAATCACAAACTTGTTAATTATAAATTACCTCACAAAAGATTTTAATTTTTAATTACTGTTTTAATATATTAATTATCATACAATAGAAAAAAAGCAAGATGAGATCTTTGGCATGTTTGCAAGTGTCAATCTCATGCATTCTCATTTTATATTGTTGCCATAAAGAAAGTTTGTCTTACTTTAATTCTATTATTTATTAATTATTTAAATTAAATAAATATTAATAAAAAATAAAAAATTTTGTTATGAACATTAATCATTATGTTATGACAACTCAATAGTTTCTTTGAAAATGCAGAGTCATTGATATCAATTGGACCCACAGGTGAGTTGGGAGAAGCAACAAAAATTGAACTGAAAGTTTGAATCCTAAACCCTCTAGGATACATCACAATAATTTTCAGATATTTTGTATCAAATTCTATTTTCAGATATTTTGTATCAAATTCTATTGTATAAATATATATAAATAGGAACAAGATTCTTAATCGTACTCCAAATTTTGAGTTTTGATTTTTGTTTTGAATGTTTTAGGTCTCTTGAGCGGAGAAAACTATAGGGATTATGTGAAACCTTGATGGAAAATATAAGGACCCTCTTAACGATGTTCTTTGGAAGTTAAGGACTTTTCTTTGGTAGAGAATAAGTTACAAATACTTAACTAATATAGATGCTACATTTAATTTATTTTGAAATTTTTGAATAGGTTAGCGACCATAATTGGATAGTTTTATGAATCATTGAAGCGAGATCCAATGGTGGTGGTTGGTGACCAAACATTTTGAGATGAAAAGATTCAAAACACTATGTGCAACTTGAGTCCCATGCCAATGGGAGTTGCATGCTAGAATAGGGATTCCTCAAAGCCAACTAATTGAATTCTCATTATAAAAAGTTGATTATATACCCCTTTTATCTATCTGTTTGATTTCGATGTCATGAAAAAACTACAAAGTAACACAATATAATGAAAATTTGAAAAATTTAGTAAATTTGCATTTTAAACGGCTGTGTGAATGGAAATAAGATATAAGAAGAGAATAATTTGAGTCTGGCGGTTAATATGAGCGATTTAGTCCTACATTAATAATCAGAAGGATTGTTGAATGAAAATGAGATACAAGAAGCCAATTTAGATTCTTGATTTGTAAACCGAAAATATTTATGTAGCAGTGATGTTTAAATATTTGTATCGTAAATATTTTAATTGTATGATTGTAGCATTTGGCTTTGTCATAAATTAGAATTTTAAATGTTTGTTGTCCTTAAACGTAATTAATTCATCAAATGGTATAAATTAGATTTTCATTTATTTCAATAATATATATTAGTAATAAAACTTTAAATCATAACATTCATTTTAATGACAATATTAAATCAAATTGTTTTATCGATCCTAGATTGTTCAATACATTTATTGTATTTTATAATAACAAAATAAAATCGATGATTTCAATGGTTAAGAATGACATTAATAAATCAAATTAGTTTATTAATCATAGACTATTTCTACATTTGTTATATTTTATAATCACAAACTTTTAATTATAAATTACCTCACAAAAGTTTAATTTTTAATTCTTGTTTTAATAGATTAATTATCATACAATAGAAAAAAAGCAAGATGAGATCTTTGGCAAGTTTGCCAAGTGTCAATCTCTCATGCATTCTCATTTTATATTGTTGCCATAAAAGGAAAGTATGTCTTACTTTAATTCTATTATTTATTAATTATTTTAAATTAAATAAATAATAATAAAAATGCAAAAAAAAAGTTTGTTATGAACACGTTAAATCATGTATGCTTGGACAACTCAATAGTTTCTTTGAAAAATGCAGAGTCATTGATATCAATTGGAACCCAAACAGGTGAGTTGGGAGAAGCAACAAAATTTGAACCTCAAAGTTTGAATCCTAAACCCTCTAGGATACATCACAATAATTTTCAGATATTTGTATCAAATTCTATTTTCCGGATATTTTGTATCAAATTCTATTGTATAAATATATATAAATAGGAACAAGATTCTTAATTACTCTAATTTTGAGTTTTGATTTTTGTTTTGAATGTTTATAGGTCTCTTGAGCGGAGAGAAAACTAAAGGATTATGTGAAACCTTGATGGAAGATATAAGGACCCTCTTTTGATGTTCTTGGAAGTTAAGGACTTTTCTTTGGTAGAGATTAAGTTACAAATACTTAACTAATATAGATGCTACCTTTAATTTATTTTTGAAATTTTTGTATAGGTTAGCGACCATAATTGGATAGTATTGTTGTGGTAGGTGACCAAACATTTTGAGATGAAAAGATTTAAAAACACTATGTGCAACTTGGAGTCCATTCCAATGGAGTTGCATCTGAGAATAATAGAGTTTGCATGAATAGAGATTATGCTCCTAAAGCCAACTAATTGAATTCCCTGTTAACAAAAGTTGATTTTATATCCTTTTATATGTTTGATTACAATGTCATGAAAAACAGACTACAAAGTAACACAATATAATGAAAATATGAAAATAAAGATGTGAAAAATTTAGTAAATTTGCATTTAAGTGTGTGAATGGAAAAAATATAAAGAGAGAATAATTTGCATTAATGAATAATCCGAAGGATTGATGTATTGAATAAAAGGATGAGATACAAGAAGCCAATTTAGATTCTTGATTTTAAGTAAACTAGAAAATATTTATGTAGATGATGTTTTAGTATTTGTATACCTAAATATTTTAATTGTATTATATATTAGCTTTGTCATAAAATTAAGTAATTAATTCATCAAATGTTATAAATTAGATTTTCATTTATTTCAATAATATATTAGTAATAAAACTTTAAATAACATTCATTTTAATGACAATATTAAATCAAATTGTTTTATCGATCCTAGATTGTTTCTTTATATTTATTGTATTTTATAATAAGTAAATAAAATCGACGATTTCAATGGTTAAGAATGACATTGATAAATCAAATTAGTTTATTAATGATAGACTATTTCTACATTTGTTATATTTTATAATCACAAGCTTATTAATTTTAAATTACCTCACAAGATTTTAATTTTAATTCTGTTTTAATATAATTATCATACAATAGAAAAAAGCAAGTTGAGATCTTTGGCAAGTTTTCCAAGTGTCAATCTCTCAAGCATTCTCTTTTTTTATTGTTGCTATAAAAGGAAAGTTTGTCTTACTTTAATTTTATTAATTACTAATTAATTTAAATTAAATAAATATTAATAAAAATGCACATAAAAATGAAACCCAAACAGGTGAGTTGGGAGAAACAAAAAAAATTTAAACCCCTTTGTCTTCTTCACTTCCTCTTCACATTAAAAACTATCTAACCGTTCTTCTTAATTCCTTCCATAATCTCCTCTTCTACAAAATCAAAACACCACATAAACCTAATCGACCACCACAATCGTTACTAGTTAATCAAGATTTGGTATATCTTATTAATAATCAGAAGGATTGTGAATAAAATGAGAAGAAGCCAATTTAGATTCTTGATTTCGTAAACCAGAAAATATTTTATAGCAGTGATGGTTGAATATTTGTATACCTAAATATTTTAAGCGTATAGTGTAGCATTTGGCTTTGTCATAAAATTAGAATTTTTAAATTTTTATATATTTCACGTAATTAATTCCATTTTAATTAGATTTTGGTTATTTCAATAATAATGTTACTTAAATCCATAACCGCATTCATTTTAATGACAATATTAAATCAAATTATTTTATAGATCCTAGATTGTTTCTATATATATTTATTGTATTTTATATAAGTAAATAAAATCGATGATTTCAATGGTTAAGAACTCTAAATCCACAATATTTACTTTAGACATTAATAAATCAAATTAGTTTACTAATCATGGACTATTTCTATATTTGTTATATTTTATAATAACAAACTTATAAATTATAAATTACCTCACAAAAGTTTAATTTTAATTATTTTTATTAAATTAATTATCATACAATCATACCATAGAAAAAAGCAAGATGAGATCTTTGTTAAGTTTGTGTCCAGTGTCAATCTCTCATGCATTCTCATTTTATATTGTTGCCATAAAAGGAAAGTTTGTCTTACTTTAATTACTTTAATTATTTTAAATTAAAAGAAATATTAGTAAAATTAAAAAAAATAATGTTTATGAACAAATTAAATCATGTTTGCTTGTAAAACTCAATAGTTTCTTTGAAAAATGCAAGAGTCATTGATATCATTTGGAACTCAAAGTTTAAATCCTAAACCTCTAGGATACATACAAAAATAATTTTCCAGATATTTTTATCAAATTTTATTTTCCAAATATTTTTATCAAATTCTCTTTGTATAAATATATATAAAATGGGAAGAGATTCTTAATCAGTTCTAATTTTGAGATTTGATTTTGTTTTTTGTGAATGTTTTAGGTCTGTTAAATAGAGAAAACTAAAGGGATTATGTAAGCTTATTTAAATATTATATACTAAATATTTTTAATTTATGTAATAATTAGCATTTAGCTTTATCACTTAAAATTAAAATTTTAAATTTTTATTCATAAGCGTAATTAATTCATCAAATATAAATTAGATTTTCATTTATTTCAATATATATATATTAGTAATAAAACTTTAAATAGTAACATTCATTTAATGACAATAAATCAAATTGTTTGATTCTAAGTTGTTCTATACATTTATTGTATTTATAATAATAAAATAAAATCGATGATTTCAATAGTTAAGAAGACATTAATAAATCAAATTGGATTTATTAATCATAGACTATTACATTTTTACCTTTTATAATCACAACATTAATTTAAAATTAACTCACAAAGATTTTAATTTTTTATTCTTGTCTTAATATATTAATTATCATACAAGTAAGAAAAAAATAAGTTAAGGATCTTTGTGATTTTCCAAATTGTAAATCTCTCAGCATTCTCTTTTTATTGTTGCTATAAAAGGAAAGTTTGTGCTGCTTTAATTTAGTAATTATTAATAATTTAAATTAAATAAATATTATTAATAAAAAGCAAATAAAAATGCAACCAAACAGGTGAGTTGGGAGAAACAAAATTTAAACCCTTTGTACTTCACTTCTCTTCATATTAAAAACTATATCTTCAATTCTTCTGCCAATTCCTTCCATAATCTCTCTTCTAAAATCAGGCCTATTCATTACCACCGTCCAAATTAATCTAAACTAATCAACTACCATCGTTATGCGTTAATCTGGCCCTAATCAGCCACCTGGTCTGCGTTAAATACAGCCGACACCGTCTACGTTCGTATGAAACGTTGGTCTGTCATTAATAATCGAAGGGATTGTGTGAATAAAATTCGTAGAAGCAGGAAGAAGAGATATTTCTATGGCGGTGATGTTTGAATATTTATATACCTAAAATATTTTAAAAATATAATTAGCATTTAGCTTTATCATAAAATTAAATTTTAATTTTAATATATATTTATAAATTCATCAAATCCTTATAAATTAGATTTGATTTATTTCAATAATTTATATTAATAATAAACTTTAAATCATAATTCATTTAATGACAATATTAAATCATTATTTTTTATAGATCCTAGATTGTTTCTATATATTTATTGTATTTTATAATAGTTAATAAAATCGATGATTTCAATGGTTAAGAACTCTAAATCTGATATTTCGCTTTAATGACCAATAAATCAAATTAATTTTACTAATCATAGACTATTTCTATATTTGTTATATTTTTATAATAACAAAGCTTATAAATTATAGTTACCTCTAAAGATTTTATTTTAATTATTTTTTAATTAATAATTATATCACCTGTCATACCATAGAAAAATAGATGAGGATCTTTTGAATTTTGCAAATTATTCAATCATCCATTCTCATTTTATATTATTTATATAAAAGGAAGTTGTCTTACTTTAATTATATTAATTATTAATTTTTTAAAATTAAATAAATCTTAATGAAATGAAGAAAAAAATGTTTGTTATAGTTACTTTTAAATCATGTAATGGCTTGACAATCAATGGTTCTTTGTGAAAATCTTGATCCATTGATATCAATTCGGAACCCAAACACTTGTAGTTGGAAGCAACAAAATTGGACGTCAGGTTTGTATCTGATTTTACATCACAATAATTTTCATAAATTTTACATAAAATATATATAAATAGAATAAAAGTTAATCCTTGCTCCTAATTTTGGTTTGAAATGTTTATAGGTCTACGGGCGGAGGAAAACTAAAGGGATTATGTGAAACCTTGATGGAGATGGGACCCTATATACAGATGTTGTTGGAGTTAAGGACTTTCTTTTCTTGAGGATTGGATTTTAAAATGCTTAACTAATATGGATGTACCTTTAATTTATTTTGAAATTTTGTATAGGTTAGCGACCATAATTGGATAATGTTGTGGTGGTGCGTGATAGTTTTGAACATGAAAAGTTCAAAAACACTATACTTACCGGAGGTTTGCTTAAAGTGATTTTAGAATGAGGTATTGTATACCCATAAAATTCAACTAGTTGGTTTATAATAGTATATGTTTTGATTCGTTATTAGAAAGGATAGATGTTTTCTGATCACAATGAATGATATGAAAATGAGATGTAGAAAGTTTAGTAAATTTTGCATTTTAATGTGAGATAGGAATGGATCATAAGAAGGAGAAGATTTGATTGGGCGGTTAATCTAAACGGTTGGTAATGTCAGGGTTATTGGATAAAGATGGTAGGATACAAAATGGTTTGATTCATTTTATTAAAACTTATTTATGGCGTTTGATTGTTTTGACATTTAAGTTTTATGTTTGTGGCGTTTTTGTCATTGGTTAAATTAATTAATTCTCAAATGTTTCTGAAGTTAGGGTTTATTTGCTTCAAATGGTATATGTTGGTATTAAGAAGATCGTAATAATTGAAATTGATTAGATCAATTTGACATGGATCTAGTTGTTTCTGTCTGGGTTGTTATCATTTATATTAAGAAGAATAAGATCGATTGG
>CM038793.1:176052035-176101019 GCA_021764765.1 Vicia sativa | reverse complement strand
TCATAATAAGCATTTTTTTTCTTTCATTTTTATTAATATTTATTTAATGTAAATAATTAATATAATTAAAGTAAGACAAACTTCCTTCTTTTATGGAAAGACAATAAAATGAGAGAATGCATGAGAGATTGACACTTGACAAACTTGCCAAAGATCTCATCTTGCTTTTTCTATGGTATGATTGTATGATAATTAATATAATAATAAATAATTAAAAATTAAAATCTTTTGTGAGGTAATTTATAATTTATAAGTTTGTTATTATAAAAATATAACAAATATAGAAATAGTTATGATTAGTAAACTAATTTGATTTATTAATGCCATTAAAGTAAAGATTGATTTAGAGTTCTTAAACCATTGAAATCATCGATTTTATTTACTTATTATAAAATACAATAAATATATAGAAACAATCTAGGATCTATAAAATAATTTGATTTTAATATTGTCATTAAAATGAATGTTATGATTTAAAGTATTATTATTAATATATATTATTGAAATAAATCAAAATCTAATTTATAATGATTTGGATAATTAATTACGTGAAATATATACAAAAAAAAAATTTAATTTTAAGTGACAAAGCCATAAATGCTACACTCATACGCTTGTATTTAGGTATACATTCAAACATCTATCTTCTCGTTTACGCGTAAAATCAAGAATCTAAATTGGCTTCTTCCTCATTTTCATTCACACAATCATCTTCTCAAATATTTACGCAAAATCAAGAATCTAAATTGGCTTCTTCTCATTTTTATCACACAATCCTTCGGATTATTAACAGACAAATCGCTCGTGATTAACGGCGTAACATAGACTGCAGTGTTGATTAGGTTTATATGTGGTGTTTTGATTTTGTAGAAGAGGAGATTATGAAGGAATTAAGAAGAATGAAGAGATAGTTTTTAATGTGAAGAGGAAGGAAGAAGACAAAGGGGTTTAAATTTTTTTGTTTCTCCTAACTCAATTGCTTGGGTTGCATTTTTTTTGCATTTTTATTAATATTTATTTAATATTAATTAATAATTAATAAAATTAAAGTAAGACAAACTTTCCTTTTATAGCAACAATAAAAAAAAGAGAATGTTGAGAGATTGACACTTGGAAAATGCCAAAGATCTCAACTTGCTTTTTTCTATTGTATGATAATTAATATATTAAACAAGAATTAAAATTAAAATCTTTTGTGAGGTAATTTATAATTAATAAGTTTGTGATTATAAAATATAACAAATGTAGAAATAGTCTATGATTAATAAACTAATTTGATTTATTAATGTCATTCTTAACCATTGAAATCATCGATTTTATTTTCTTATTATAAAATACAATAAATGTATAGAACAATCTAGGATCGATAAAACAATTTGATTTAATATTGTCATTAAAATGAATGTTATGATTTAAAGTTTTATTACTAACATATATTATTGAAATAAATGAAAATCTAATTTATACCATTTGGATGAATTAATTACGCTTAAGAACAACAAAAATTTAAAATTCTAATTTTATGACAAAGCCAAATGCTACAATCATACAATTAAAATATTTACGTGTTCAAATATTTAAACATCATCGCTACATAAATATTTTTCTCAAGTTTACGAAAATCAAGAATCTAAATTGGCTTTTTATATTTTCATTCACAATCAATTATTAACATACACTAACTCAAGCTCGTATTAAATGATCAAATTAATTTTCTTATATCTTATTTCCATTCAAATAGCTGCTTAAAATGAAAAATTTACTAAATTTTCACATCTTTATTTTTCATATTTTCATTATATTGTGTTACTTTGTAGTCCGTTTTTCATGACATCGAAATCAAACAGATAGATAAAGGGGTATAAAATCAACTTTTGTTATTGTAGAATTCAATTAGTT
This sequence comes from Vicia sativa, assembly GCA_021764765.1. Taxonomy (NCBI): domain Eukaryota; kingdom Viridiplantae; phylum Streptophyta; class Magnoliopsida; order Fabales; family Fabaceae; genus Vicia; species Vicia sativa. Next base: position 176,099,120 of record CM038793.1, on the reverse strand, counting down.
GGCTTTGGGGAGCATAATCTCTATTCTAATGCAACCCCATGGTATGGGTCTCCGTTGCACATAGTGTTTTTGAATCTTTCATTCAAAATGTTTGGTCAACAAACCACCACCATGGATCTCGCTTCAACAGATTCATAAATAGTATCCAATTATGGTCGCTAACCAATACAAAATTTCAAAAATAAATTAAAGGTAGCATCTATTATTAAGTATTTATAACTTATTCTACCAAAGAAAAGTCCTTAACTTCCAAAGAACATCGTTAAGAGGGTCCTTATATCTTCCATCAAGGTTTCACATAATCCCTTTAGTTTTCTCTCCTGCTCAAGAGACCTAAAAACATTTAAAACAAAATCAAAACTCAAATTTGAGTGCGATTAAGAATCTTGTTCCTATTTATATATATTTATACAATAGAATTTGATACAAAATATCTATTTTTCAAAGAAACTATTGAGTTGGGCAAGCATACATGATTTAACGTGTTCATAACAAACATTTTTTTTCTTCATTTTTATTAATATTTGTTTAATTTAAAATAATTAATAATTAATATAATTAAAGTAAGACAAACTTTCCTTTTATGGCAACAATATAAAATGAGAATGCATGAGAGATTGACACTTGGCAAACTTGCCAAAGATCTCATCTTACTTTTTTCTATGGTATGATTGTATGATAATTAATATAATAAAAAAATAATTAAAATTAAAATCTTTGTGAGGTAATTTATAATTTATAAGTTTGTTATTATAAAAATATAACAAATATAGAAATAGTCTATGATTAGTAAACTAATTTGATTTATTAATGTCATTAAAGTAAATATTGTGATTTAGAGTTCTTAACCATTGAAATCATCGATTTTATTTATTATTATAAAATACAATAAATATAGAAACAATCTAGGATCTATAAAATAATTTGATTTAATATTGTCATTAAAATGAATGTTATGATTTAAAGTATTATTATTAATATATTATTGAAATAAATCAAAATCTAATTTATATGATTTGGATGAATTAATTACGTGAAATATATACAAAAATTTAAAATTTAATTTTAAGTGACAAAGCCAAATGCTACACTCATACGCTTAAAATATTTAGGTATACAAATATTCAAACATCATCACATGTAAATATCTTCTCGTTTACGCAAAATCAAGAATCTAAATTGGCTTCTTCTCATTTTTATTCACAATCCTTCGATTATTAATCAGTATATACCAAATCGCTCGTATTAATTTAACGTAGACTATGGGTGGTTGAAGAATGAAGAGATAGTTTTTTAATGTGAAGAGGAAGTGAAGAAGACAAAGGGGTTTAAATTTTTTTGTTTCTCCCAACTCACCAGTTTGGGTTGCATTTTTATTAATATTTATTTAATTTAAATTAATTAATAATTAATAAATTAAAGTAAGACAAACTTTTATAGCAACAATAAAAGAGAATGCTTGAGAGATTGACACTTGGAAAACTTGCCAAAGATCTCAACTTGTTTGTTCTATTGTATGATAATTAATATATTAAAATGTAGAATAAAATTAAAATCTTTTGTGATGTAATTTATAATTAACAAGTTTGTGATTATAAAAATACAAATGTAGAAATAGTCTATGATTAATAAACTAATTTGATTTATTAATGTCATTCTTAACCATTGAAATCATCGATTTTATTTTCTTATTATAAAATACAATAAATGTATAGAACAATCTAGGATCGATAAAACAATTTGATTTAATATTGTCATTAAAATGAATGTTATGATTTAAAGTTTTATTACTAACATATATTATTGAAATAAATGAAAATCTAATTTATACCATTTGAATGAATTAATTACTAATTTTAAGTGACAAAGCCAAATGCTACCATACAATTAAAATATTTAGGTATACAAATATTTAAACATCAGTGCTACATAAATATTTTCTAGTTTACGCAAAATCAAGAATCTAAATTCGCTTCTTGTATCTCATTTTCATTCACACAATCCTTCGGATTATTAATGATGTAATCAAATGTTCAGATTAACCGCTGCATCAAATTATTCTCTTCTTATATCTTATTTCCATTCACACAGCCGTTTAAAATGCAAATTTACTAAATTTTTCACATCTTTATTTTTCATATTTTCATTATTTTGTGTTACTTTGTAGTCTGTTTTTCATGACATCGTAATCAAACAAATAAAAGGGGTATAAAATCAACTTTTGTTAATAGAGAATTCAATTTGTTGGCTTTGAGGGGAGCATAATCTCTATTCTGGCATGCAATTCCCAGCTCCCATTGACATGGGACTCCAAGTTGCACATAGTGTTTTTAAATCTTTTCATCTCAAAATGTTTGGTCACCTACCACCACAATACTATCCAATTATGGTCGCTAACCTATACAAAAATTTCAAAAATAAATTAAAGGTAGCATCTATATTAGTTAAGTATTTGTAACTTATTCTCTAACAAAGAAAAGTCCTTAACTTCCAACAACATCTTAAGAGGGTCCTATCTTCCATCAAGGTTTCACATAATCCCTTTAGTTTTCTCCTGCTCAAAAGAGATCAAGATTAAGAATCTTGAGTTCAAATTTTGTTGCTTCTCACAACTCACCTATATGGTTTCCAATTGATATCAATGAACCATTTTTAAAAGAAACTATTGATTTGTCCAAGTATACATGATTTAACGTGTTCATAACAAAAAAAAAATTTCTTCATTTTTATTAATATTTATTTAATTTAAAATAATTAATAATTAATATAATTAAAGTAAGACAAACTTTCCTTTTATGGCAACAATATAAAATGAGAATGCATGAGAGATTGACACTTGGCAAACTTGACAAAGATCTCATCTTGCTTTTTTTCTATGGTATGATTGTATGATAATTAATATATTAAAAAAATAATTAAAAATTAAAATCTTTTGTGAGGTAATTTATAAGTTTGTTATTATAAAAATATAACAAATATAGAAATAGTCTACGATTAGTAAACTAATTTGATTTATTAATGTCATTAAAGTAAATATTGTGATTTAGAGTTCTTAACCATTGAAATGAACGATTTTATTTACTTATTATAAAATACAATAAATATATAGAAACAATCTAGGATCTATAAAATAATTTGATTTAATATTGTCATTAAAATGAATGTTATGATTTAAAGTATTATTATTAACATATATTATTGAAATAAATCCAAATCTAATTTATATGATTTGGATGAATTAATTACGTGAAATATATACAAAAATTTAAATACACTCATACGCTTAAAATATTTAGGTATACAAATATTCAAACACTTCTATAAAATATTTTCTCACCAAAATCAAGAATCTAAATTGGCTTCTTCTCATTTTCATTCACACAACTTTTGATTATTAATGATGCACTAAATCGCTCGATTAACCAGACGGTGGTTGATTAGGGTTTATGTGGTGTTTTTGATTTTGTAGAAGAGGAGATTATGGAAGGAATTAAGAAGAATGAAGAGAGATAGTTTTTTAATGTGAAAAGGAAGTGAAGAAGACAAAGGGTTTAAATTTTTTTGTTTCTCCCAACTCACCGCTTTGGTTGCATTTTTCTTTGCATTTTTATTAATATTTATTTAATATTAATTAATAATTAATAAAATTAAAGTAAGACAAACTTTCCTTATATAGCAACAATAAAAAAAGAGAATGCATCTGAGATTGACACTTGGAAAACTTGTCAAAGATCTCAACTTGCTTTTTTCTATTGTATGATAATTAATATATTAAAACAAGAATTAAAAATTAAATATTTTGTGAGGTAATTTAAAATTAATAAGTTTGTGATTATAAAATATAACAAATGTAGAAATAGTCTATGATTAATAAACTAATTTGATTTATTAATGTCATTCTTAACCATTGAAATCATCGATTTTATTTTTTTATTATAAAATACAATAAATGTATAGAACAATCTAGGATCGATAAAACAATTTGATTTAATATTGTCATTAAAATGAATGTTATGATTTAAAGTTTTATTACTAATATATATTATTGAAATAAATGAAAATCTAATTTATACCATTTGGATGAATTAATTACGTTTAAGAACAACAAACATTTAAAAATTTAATTTTAAGTGACAAAGCCGCTACAATCATACAATTAAAATATTTACGTATACAAATATTTAAACATCATCGCTACATAAATATTTTCCGTTTACGAAAATCAAGAATCTAAATTGGCTTCTTGTATCTCATTTTCATTCACACAATCCTTCGGATTATTAATGTATGCACTAAATGGTTCAGATTAACCGCTGCATCAAATTATTCTCTTCTTATATCTTATTTCCATTCACACACCGCTTAAAATGCAAATTTACTAAATTTTTCACATCTTTATTTTTCATATTATATTGTGTTACTTTGTAGTCTGTTTTTCATGACATCGAAATCAAACAGATAGATAAAAGGGTATATAATCAACTTTTGTTAACAGAGAATTCAATTAGTTGGCTTTGAGGTGAGCATAATCTTATTCTAGCATGCAACCCCATTGGCATGGGACTCCAAGTTGCACATAGTGTTTTGAATCTTTTCATCTCAAAATGTTTGGTCACCAACCACCACCATTGATCTCGCTCAACATTCATAAATACTATCCAATTATGGTCGCTAACCTATACAAAAATTTCAAAAATAAATTAAAGGTAGCATCTATATTAGTTAAGTATTTGTAACTTATTCTCTACCAAAGAAAAGTCCTTAACTTCAAAGAACATCGTTGAGAGGGTCCTTATATCTTCCATCAAGGTTTCACATAATCCCTATAGTTTTCTCTCCGCTCAAGAGACCTAAAACATTCAAAACAAAAATCAAAACTCAAAATTAGGAGTGCGATTAAGAATCTTGTTCCTATTATATATATTTATACAATAGAATTTGATACAAAATATCCGAAAATAGAATTTGATACAAAATATCTGGAAAATTATTGTGATGTATCCTAGAGGGTTTAGGATTCAAACTTTGAGGTTCAAATTTTTGTTGCTTCTCCCAACTCACCTGTTTGGGTTCCAATTGATATCAATGACTCTGCATTTTTCAAAGAAACTATTGAGTTGTCCAAGCATACATGATTTAACGTGTTCATAACAAACATTTTTTTTTGCATTCTTATTAATATTTATTTAATTTAAAATAATTAATAAATAATAGAATTAAAGTAAGACAAACTTTCCTTTTATGGCAACAATATAAAATGAGAATGCATGAGAGATTGACACTTGGCAAACTTGCCAAAGATCTCATCTTGCTTTTTTTCTATTGTATGATAATTAATATATTAAAACAGTAATTAAAAATGAAAATCCTTTGTGAGGTAATTTATAATTAACAAGTTTGTGATTATAAAATATAACAAATGTAGAAATAGTCTATGATTAATAAACTAATTTGATTTATTAATGTCATTCTTAACCATTGAAATCATCGATTTTATTTTCTTATTATAAAATACAATAAATGTAATGAACAATCTAGGATCGATAAAACAATTTGATTTAATATTGTCATTAAAATGAATGTTATGATTTAAAGTTTTATTACTAACATATGTTATTGAAATAAATGAAAATCTAATTTATACCATTTGGATGAATTAATTACGTTTAAGAACAACAAACATTTAAAAATTCTAATTTTAAGTGACAAAGCCAAATGCTACAATCATACAATTAAAATATTTACGTATACAAATATTTAAACATCACTGCTACATAAATATTTTCTGGTTTACGCAAAATCAAGAATCTAAATTGGCTTCTTGTATCTCATTTTCATTCACACAATCCTTCGGATTATTAATGTGCACTAAATCGTTCGATTAACCGCTGCATCAAATTATTCTCTTCTTATATCTTATTTCCATTCACACAGCCGTTTAAAATGCAAATTTACTAAATTTTTCACATCTTTATTTTTCATATTTTCATTATATTGTGTTACTTTGTAGTCTGTTTTTCATGACATCGAAATCAAACAGATAGATAAAAGGGGTATATAATCAACTTTTGTTAACAGAGAATTCAATTAGTTGGCTTTGAGGTGAGCATAATCCCTATTCTAGCATGCAACTCCCATTGGCATGGGACTCCAAGTTGCACATAGTGTTTTTGAATCTTTTCATCTCAAAATGTTTGGTCACCAACCACCACCATTGGATCTCGCTTCAACAGATTCATAAATACTATCCAATTATGGTCGCTAACCTATTCAAAAATTTCAAAAAAAAAATTAAAGGTAGCATCTATATTAGTTAAGTATTTGTAACTTATTCTCTACCAAAGAAAAGTCCTTAACTTCAAAGAACATCGTTAAGAGGGTCCTTATATCTTCCATCAAGGTTTCACATAATCCCTATAGTTTTCTCTCCGCTCAAGAGACCTAAAACATTCAAAACAAAATCAAAACTCAAAATTAGGAGTGCGATTAAGAATCTTGTTCCTATTTATATATATTTATACAATAGAATTTGATACAAAATATTCGAAAATAGAATTTGATACAAAATATCCGAAAATTATTGTGATGTATCCTAGAGGGTTTAGGATTCAAACTTTGAGGTTCAAATTTTGTTGCTTCTCCCAACTCATCTGCTTGGGTTCCAATTGATATCAATGACTCGCATTTTCAAAGAAACTATTGAGTTGTCAAGCATACATGATTTAACGTGTTCATAACAAACTTTTTTTGTTGCATTTTTATTAATATTTATTTAATTTAAAATAATTAATAAATAATAGAATACCGCATCCTTCTAACCCGGTCTCCTAACCTATCAAATACTCTCCGCAGATTTATGCGCTAGATCCCCAAAGAGAGTACCTCATATTCTCCCAATAGGTCTATGCACAAGATCCTCTCGATCGTGTCTCTCGATCTCTACCATCCTCAACAATATCTAGGCTCAAGACTTGGTCGATAGTGCATCGGAGGAATCAAGGTTATCTTTCTTGTGGTTTTCAACCGTGTCTTCCCAAGTAAGTCGAAATCTCCAAGTAACACCCACATCTTCTTCAAGATGGATATGTTTTGAAATACCGCAACATCTATCATTCATACATTACTCATAAAATCATAATTTGTGCATATGTCATTCATACATATTGTCATGCATCATAATTCACATAAGACTAACAATATTCTATCAAAGCTTCTTTTGTTTTCCCAAAACAGTGAAAATCACTTCAAACAAACAGTCCAAGATTAATGCCCGGCCGACGGAAAACTATCCGAACGACCGCCATTGTGTCCAAGATTAATGCCCAAGCCGACAGAAAACTATTCAACGATCGCCTAGTTGTCCTCCGACAACGGATCCGTGATTAATGCCCAAGCGACGGAAAACTATCTCGAACATCAGTTATCCTCCGATAATAGGCATTGGATCGACCAAGCACAATCCGAAGTGCCCACATTTTGCCAACTACTATCCCTCGTAGTAATCGACACGTAAGACTTATTCTCGACTCTTATTATCAACAAAGAACTACAGAGTCTAGCATACAACTGGCTGCCTGATGGCATCTTAAGCCCATCTCCGACTACTGTTGGTACTCTTCACCTTCGAATCGCCGCATATTTGGTTAAAACCAATACAAACCAATAACTTCATTCAAAGACAAGCACGTAGTCTAACGACGACTCCTCCGGATGGCATCTTAAGCCCATCTCCATGCTCCCTTCCACCTCTAGAAACGCTCACAGAGCCTAGCGTATGCCACTCCCCAAAGATCGATCTTTCCAGATGGCATCTTAAGCCCATCTCCGACTATTCTATTCGCATTTACGCGAGTCTAGCGTATAACTCATTCTCCAATGAATCTCCATTCTCCAAATGGCATCCGTAGCCCATTCCCGCATCAATCAACAAGTGCAAATTTGTCATCGAGTGTTCAATCATCTTCACCTCCGTGTCACGAAAGGCAACATGCCAATCTAAACCTTCCAAGACAAGAAGATTGAACAGGGCACACATACCCCAAAATTTGCCCTACTCCTCAAGACATTTCATACATCCATACTAAGGATTCTCAAGGGTCGATCGACAAACCCTCCAAGATAATCAACCCAAACTAGGGTTTGGCATTCTCAATCAAAATGGACTTCCAACATCTCCAATGGTCATCATGCCTCCTCATATGCTTCAAAGATTCTCCATGTCAAGTTTCAAGCCTCACAAGTCAAGTTTCCTATAATTGCTCGATGGTTGAAAATCAACAGATGACAAAAGTCAATCGTGGTCAACACACAATCAAACTTCCCGATTTTTGGTCAACATCCTCATTTTGAAGTTACATTCATCATTTGATCAAGGGTTGATCATGATTCATCAAGAAAACTCAAGATTTGCTCAAAAGTCAAACTTTCCAAATTACTTTTTCAAGAAAAGTCAATCAACTTTGATCGAGCATAACTTCTTCATACTTTCTCAAAAATTTTCCACCACCTCTCATTTTGAAGGAAATTCAATTATCTACAACTTCATGTCTCACAAGAATGTTCAAAAATGCTTCATTTGGAAGGTATGGATCAAAACATTATAGGTCCTTTTCAAAGTCAACAAAAGTCAACTTTTGTTTTGAAGATTTATTGAGCATGGAAAATCCAACTGAGATGAAACAAAATAGGTTGTTTAGAGGACATCTAGAGCTTAAAAGTCCAAGAACACCCAAAATGTGGAAAATTGAGCAAAATACACCTTGCACAAGTCATGCTGAAGAAGTGCACAAGAGAGATACTTGTAAAATCAAAACTTTGCAAATGGGCCTAGTTTTTCTTCATTCAAACTTGTTCCTTAGACAAGTTGGAACATCCAAGCCTAATGCCACGAATTTTAACTTTATTTTTCTATTTAATTTGGATTTTATTCATTTAAATACAAATTAAATTAAAAATAAGGTATAAAATCGTAATTAAATGCAAGATTGATTTTTCTCTCATGCTTGAGATCCAAGTAACTCACACAAGTCGGCAAATTTCGAAATTTGCATAGATTTGGCAAGAATTTGATTGAAATTTGATCAAAGGAAGATTTGATTTCATACAAAATCAAATATTTTCACATTCATTGATCAAGATTTGCTCTTGAATTCGCACTAAATCCATCCACTATAAATATACAATGCCTACAACAAGAAAGAATGTAAAATTGCCTCAAGAACCCTAACCTAAAGTCAAAAACTGCACTACAAGCAACTTGCAGCCTTGGTTTTAGCTCGTTTAATTGATTCTAAGCCTTCCATTGCATTCTTGGTGTCTTTAGAATCGATCCACCTTTACATCATTCAAAAACATCAAGAATCAAGCAACCGGCTTGGTTTGTTCTTCTTTTTCAAAATCGAATTCTATTTATCATGCATTTTAACATGTTTTGATGTTTGATTTGTGTTTAGTTTGAAGTTTGCAAGCTATCCGACAATCGAATTGCATTTTCATGGCTTGAATCAAATATGCCATGTTTAGGGTTTTCGTTTGAATTAGGGACTCTAAATAGGATAAATTGACGAAACCGATACCACCATCGTGTTCGTAATGAAATTTCTAATCGAACCATGGCTTTAGATTTCATTTATATTGCTTGTGCTGGATTTTTGATGTTTCATAGGGCCTTAGCGCCGAAGTTTGGCCGACGTGAACTTCCCGTAAATTCAAACGAAGAAGATGATGTTCTTCGTGAATTTGAATTCTGTGGCAAGTTTGTATAAAACGCTTCGCTTCGCTTACAAAACACAAAAGACACGCTATGTAGTGGTTAAGGCGTGGGATGGGAAGATGCTCAATGGTCACAGTGTTCGAACCGGTCAGACCATATTATTTTTCTTTACAAAACTAACTCTATTTTTCATATTTTCTATTTTTCATTAATATTTTCCATCCAATTTATTTTATCTTTCATATTTTCCTCATGCATTTAAAAACACCAAAAATATTTATTTTTGCATAATCATCGAAAATACTTATTTAATTTTAAAAATTAAAATTATTATTTTTGCATGCATATTTAATTTAATTGATAATTAATCATTTAAATGGCTTTTAATTGTTTTTAAATTATTAAATCAATTCCAAAAATTCCGAAAAATTTATTTTATCATATTAATGTCATTATTAACACAAAAAAATTTTCTCATTCAAAAATACTTATTTTTACTAACATTTTCCTCTTATGCAATTTTCTTCCGTTTTCCGATTTTGCATCTGTTCACAGGTTATACCGTTTCGGATGATTTTTATTGCTTTTCTTTTCCAATTATGTAACTGCTTATGAGATGTAATAGTTTAATTAGGGCTTTTACTTTCCGCACTCTCATTATGTATCCGCCTAAAGCCATGTAATAGCGAGGACATTTACTTTCCGACTTTACTTTTCCGCATTTACTTTCCGCACCCTATAAACCGCTAGTAATTAGGCGTATGGCAAGATAAAATTGGACATAGATCACTCATAACTCCAAGACAAAATATATGAATTGACACACCTCTTCACACATGCACCCTTAGGTAATTTCTCTTACCTTTACGAATACAAATGGTCAAGTCCTCGAACGTAGAGGTATCCTAGCACCGCTGCCTTCAAAACAAATCATCATAGTCCCTTCGATACAAAGATCATAGACCCACAATGTCGCCAATAATACATGATCTTGACCCTCGACGCCACGATAAATGATGATAGTCCTTTCGAATGTGCTAGGATACTTCCTACAAGTTGCTTTCACCATCCGATGTCCCTTCGAATGTCCCGCTTACATCCAACGAATAGGGTTACCTACCAACTAATGGTATGGATAGCGCTATTCTAAAGGAAAGTAAAATAACACGAAAACGACCAATTCTGAGTAGGTAATAAGACTTTTAGTTGCTTGCTCTATCAAAATACTTTTCACACCACACATTTTTGTCAAAGTTCAAACTCTTTTCAAAACGAAACATTTCCGAACACTTTGTATACATTCCTACATGAATCATTACAAAGTCAAAGCGAAATGCCTTTTCAAAACATTTTTGTCAAACACACAGAAAGCACAATTTTTAAAGTGATCTAAGAGCAACTAAGAGCCCGTAGATAACTACGGATGGAAAAGGGTGCTAATACCTTCCATTTTCATAACCTTCTCCCTTACTCAGAATCTAACTAAGGTCTTTTCCTGTTCTTTTCACCTTCCCTTAATTGGATAAAAGAAAAGTCGGTGAGCAGCTTTTGCTATCCGCACATTTGCGATACAAAAATCTCAAAGTCGGCTCATCAGACATAAGTGGACATACCATGGCTAAGAAGATTCTGAGAACGGGTTACTATTGGTCCACCATGGAAGCTGATTGTCACCACTACGCTCGATCTTGTCACAAATGCCAGATTTATGCAGACAAAGTGCACGTACTCCGGTACCTCTGAATATTTTAACTTCTCCTTGGCTTTCGCGATGTGGGCATTGACATGATTGAGAAATCAAGCCCACCGCTTCCAATGGACATCGCTTCATCCTTGTGGCAATTGACTATTTCACCAGTGGGTAAGGCCCTCGTCAGACTGTTACCAAGAATGTCGTGGCTCGTTCATCAAGCATAATCTTATTTGTCGGTATGGCACTCCCGAAAGGATTATCACAGATAACGGCTCTAATCTCAACAACAAAATGATCACCGAACTCTGCACGCATTTCAAGATCAAGCATCACAATTCTTCCATATCGGCCTAAGATGAATGGCAAAGGAAGCCGCCAACAAGAATATTAAGAAGATTATATGTAAGATGACAACTTACAAAGATTGGCATGAGATGTTACCATTTGTTTCTCCACTGTTATCGCACTACAAGATTTAACATCAACAGGGCAACCCCTTCTCTTGTATACATGATGGAGGCAGTCCTACCCATCGAGGTTCAGATACCCTCAACCAGAGTCCTCCAGGATGCAGAGTTAGGCGAAGACGATTGGATCCAAACTCGCCTTGATCAGATCAACTTGATTGACGAGAAGTGACTCGCATCCATCTTCCACGGACAGATTTATCAGAAGCGAATGATCAGAGCATTTAACAAGAAAGTCAAGCATCGAGTCTACCAAGTCGGTGACCTAGTAGTCAAGCGCATCATTCTTCCACAAGGTGATCCAGGGGGAAATGGACTCCACCCACGAGGGACCGCTTGTAGTCAAGATGATTTTCCTATGAGCTATGATACTTAGCACCATGGATGGTGAAGACTTCCCACACCCTGTGAACGCAAACATAGTCAAAAAATACTATGCATAAAAGAGACCCGCTAGGTTGATTGACCTAGGCAAAAATAAAGGCATCCTGGCGAACCAAAAGGGTTCAGGCAAAAGTTAAGGATATATACAAAAACATGTACACCCGGAAAGTCGAAAACCTGAAAAGGCGGCTTGGGCAAAAAAGGGTATTCCTAGAGACCGAAACCCGAAAGGGGTCTAGGAAAAGTTAGGATTCAAGCACGACTATGTCTGCCCGATCACCTATCATGACTACTATCACTTTCAAGATTCAAATGGCAAAATCAATTCACTCACTTTTATCGACAAAGAAGGAGATGAGATAGTTGAAATATAGTACTAGCATAGTTGAAACTTAACGAGATTGTTTCCGATAGCTTTTACTTTTCTTGTGTACAAACTACTTGGCCATACGCCACCTTTCAAATTAATACAAGTTCTTTCTTTACATTTTATCACAGTTAATTGTATAAAGTCCAACGTTGCTTTGAATTATTATATGCATCTGACAATAAAAATCTATTTACAAACATGCGAAAAGTGAACGAACAAGGATAGTTACTACAGGCTCTAGGAATTGAGATGACGACGAAAGTCACCAATACATTCCCCTGCAGAGTACGATCCCCACAGAGATGTCACTCATTACAAACCTTCCCCAGTGGAGTATACATTTTCCTCCACTAATCCATACATCCCAGGCTCCATCACGTTAGTCCTCGAAAGATTCCACTCAACTGAGCCATGTTACATCCGTTTCCATGCAATAACGATCCATCAATAGCAGAGGTATTTATCCCCGGCAGAATATCTCTCAACAATCATCATGCCCCCAGCAGCAGCAGTATCCAGACTTGAAACATGGTCAGGTAGTGCATCGGAGGAAACCTACATCTTTTATTCCCCAATCAGAGATCTCGACGGGCTCCAAATCCTTCTAACCCGGTCTCCCAACAACTATCAAATGCTCCAAGAAGATCTATGCCAAGATCCCCAAGAGAGCGCTCCCAAACTTCCCCACAGGTCTACACACAAGATCCTCGAGGGTATCTCTCGATCTCTACCATCCCAAACAACATCTAGGCTCAAGACTTGGTCGATAGTACATCGAGGAATCAAGGTTATCTTTCTTCTCGTGGCTTCTAATTCGCTTCGTCCCAAATGTAAGTCGAAATCCCCAAGTAACGCCCCGATCTTCTTCAAGATGGATATGTTTAGAAATACCACAACATCTATCATTCATACATTACTCATAAAAAGTCATAATTTGTGCATATGTCATTCATACGCATTGTCATGCATCATAATCCGCATAAGACTAACTATATTCTATCAAAGTTTCTTTTGGTTTTCCCAAACAGGTGAAAATCACTTCTGAAACAACAGGTCCAGGATTAATACCCAAGCTAGACGGGAAACCCTATCCGAACGATCATACAAGTTATCCTCTGATAACAGGCATTGGATCAATACCCGAAGCACAACAGGAAGTCGCCCATATCGTCGATTATTATCCCCGTAGTAATCAAGACAAAGACGATTCTCGACCTTTACTATCAATGAGCTACAGTAGTCTAGCGATTTACTCAGCTTGCCTCGATGGCATCTTAAGCCCATCTCCGACTATTTGCCGACATCTCCACTCGTATCGTCGCATATTTGGTTAAAACCAATACAAACCAATAACTTCATTCAAAGATGAGCACGAAGTCTAACGCACTCCTCCGGATGGCATCTGCCCATCGCCGCTTTCTCCTCGTACTTTCAAGAATACATACGAGCCTAGTGACGGCTTGTTCCCTAATCAAGATTTCGATGGCATCTAAGCCCATCTCCGACGATTCTCCTAATCGACGACATCTGAGTGTAGCGACGACTCATTCCCCAAATAAATCTCCAATTTCTCCAAATGGCATCCAGAAGCCCATTCCCGCGCCATCACCAACAAAGGAAAATTTTCAGTACTGAGTGTTCAATCATCTTCTACCTGTGTCACGAAAGGCAAGCATGTCAATCTAACCCTTCTAGTACAAGAAGATTGAACAAGGGCAATCACATACCCCAAAATTTGCCCTCCTATCCTCAAGACATTTCACATATCCATACTCTAGGATTCCTCAAGGGTTGATAAGACAAACCTTCTCCTAGACAATCAACCCAAACTAGGTTTGGCGCTCGATCAAGATGGATTTCCAACATCTCCAATGGTCATCATGCCTCCTCATATGCTTCAAAGATTCTCCATGTCAAGTTTCAAGCCTCACAAGTCAAGTTTCCTCGCATAATTGCTCATATGGTTGAAAATCACTGTATTGACAAAAGTCAACTCAATATAAGGCTTCGTAAAATCAGTGAAAGTTGAAGTGAATATAAGTCTTTAAAAATCGTGAAAGATGAAGTGAACATAAATCTTAAGATAATCGATGAAATTTGAAGTTAATATAAGTCTTCAAAAAATCTGATGAAATTTGAAGTGAATATAATAAGTCTTTAGAAAATCTGGTGAAAGTTGAAGTGAATATAAGTCTTTAGAAAATCTGGTGAAAATTGAAGTGAACAGAAATCATAAGATAATATGATGAAATTTGAAGTGAATATAAGTGATCAGAAAATCTGATGAAATTTGAAGTGAATATAAGTCTTCAGAAAATTAGGTGAATGTTGAAGTGAACATAAATCTTAAGATAATTAGAGGAAATTTGAAGTGAATACAAGTCTTCAGAAAATCTGATGAAATTTGAGGTGAATACTAGTCTTCAGAAAATCTGTTGAAAATTGAAGTGAATATTAGTCTTCTAAAAATCTGGTGAAAATTGAAGTGAACATAAATCTTAAGATACTCTGATGAAATCTAAAGTGAATATAAGTCTTCAGAAAATCTGATGAAATTTGAAGTGAATATAATTCTTCAGAAAATCAGGTGAAAATTGAAGTGTATATAAGTCTTTAGAAAATCTGGTGAAAGTTGAAGTGAAAATAAATCTTCAGATAATCTGATGAAATTTGAAGTGAATATGAGTCTTCATAAAATCATGTGAAAATTGAGGTGAATATAAGTCTTAGAAAACTGTGAAAGTTGAAGTGAACATAAATCTTTAGAAAATCTGATGAAATTTGAAGTGAATATAAGTCTTCAGAAATTCGGGTGAAAATTGAAGTGAATATAAGTCTTTAGAAAATCTGGTGAAAGTTGAAGTGAACATAAATCTTAAGATAATTTGATGAAATTTGAAGTGAATATAAGTCTCGTAAAATCGTGAAATTGAAGTGAATATAAGTCTTTAGAAAATCTGGTGAAAGTTGAAGTGAACATAAATCTTAAGATAATCTGATGAAATTTGAAGTGAATATAAGTCTTAAGAAAATATGATGAAATTTGAAGTGAATATAATAACTCTTTAGAAAATCTGGTGAAAGTTGAAGTGAATATAAGTCTTTAGAAAACTGTGAAAATTGAAGTGAATAGAAATCATAAGATAATATGATGAAATTTGATGAATATAAGTGATCAAAATCGATGAAATTTGAAGTGAATATAATTCTTAAAATTAGGTGAATGTTGAAGTGAATATAAATCTTAAGATAACTGAGGAAATTTGAAGTGAATATAAGTCTTCGTAAAATGATGAAATTTGAGGTGAATATAAGTCTTCTAAAACTGCTGAAAATTGAAGTGAATATTAGTCTCTAAAACTGTGAAAATTGAAGTGAATATAAATCTTAAGATAATATGAAATCTGAAGTGAATATAAGTCTCGTAAAATCGATGAAATTTGAAGTGAATATAAGTCTTCGTAAAATCGTGAATATTGAAGTGAATATAAGTCTTAGAAAATCCGTGAAAGTTGAAGTGAATATAAATCTCGATAATCATGAAATTTGAAGTGAATATAAGTCTTCATAAAATCAGTGAAAATTGAAGTGAATATAAGTCTTAGAAAATCTGTGAAAGTTGAAGTGAATATAAATCTTAAGATAATTTGATGAAATTGAAGTGAATATTAGTCTTCTAAAATGTGAAAATTGAAGTGAATATAAGTCTTTAGAAAACCGTGAAAGTGAAGTGAATATAAATCTTAAGATAATCGATGAAATTTGAAGTGAATATAAGTCTTTAAAATCTAATGAAATTTGAAGTGAATATATCCGTAAAATCATGAAAATTGAAGTGAATATAAGTCTCTAAATATCCGTGAAAATTGAAGTGAATATAAATTTCAAATACTATGATGAAATGAAGTGAATATAAGTTTTCGTAAAATCATAAATTTGAAGTAATATAAGTCTTCACAAAGAAAATCAAGTGAAAATTGAAGTGAAAATAAGTCTTTAGAAAACTGGTGAAAGTTGAAGTGAACATAAATCTTAAGATAATTTGATGAAATTTGAAGTGAATATAAGTCTTCGTAAAATCGTGAAAATTGAAGTGAATATAAGTCTTAGAAAATCGTGAAAGTTGAAGTGAATATAAATCTTAAGATCATCCGATGAATTTGAAGTGAATTTAAGTCTTCGTAAAATCATGAAATATGAAGTGAATATAAGTCTTCGTAAAATCGTTTGAAAATTGAAGTGAATATAAGTCTTCAAAAATCAGTGAAAATTGAAGTAAGATAAGTCTTAGAAAATCCGTGAAAGTTGAAGTGAATATAAATCTTAAGATAATTTGATGAAATTGAAGTGAATATAAGTCTCAAAAATCATAAAATTGAAGTGAATATAAGTCTTCAAAAATCATTGAAATTTGAAGTGAATATAAGTCTTTAGAAAATCGTCAAAATTAAAGTGAATATATCCAAGATAATAATATGAAATTTGAAGTGAATATAAGTCTCGTAAAATCATGTAATGAAGTGAATATAAGTCTAAAATCGTGAAAATTGAAGTGAATATAAGTCTTTAGAAAACTGATGAAAGTTGAAGTGAATATAAATCTTAAGTTAACTGATGAAATTTGAATATAAGTCTCGTAAAATCTGTGAAAATTGAAGTGAATATAAGTCTTAGAAAACTGTGAAAGATGAAGTGAATATAAATCTTAAGATAATCTGATGAATTTTGAAGTGAATTTAAGTCTTCAGTAAATCTGATGAAATTTGAAGTGAATAATAGTCTTCAGAAAATTGTTTGAAAATTGAAGTGAATATAAGTCTTCAGAAAATCAGGTGAAAATTGAAGTGAATATAAGTCTTAGAAAATATGGTGAAAGTTGAAGTGAACATAAATCTTAAGATGTTCAATGAAATTTTAAGTGAATATAAGTCTCGTAAAATCATGAAATTTGAAGTGAATATAAGTCTTCGATAACTGCTGAAAATTGAAGTAAATATTAGTCTTCTAAAACTGTGAAAATTGAAGTGAACATAAATCTTAAGATACTCGATGAAATTGATGAATATAAGTCTTCGTAAAACTCATGAAATTTGAAGTGAATATAAGTCTTCGTAAAATCATGAAAATTGAAGTGAATATAAGTCTTCAAAAATCCGTGAAATTTGAAGTGACTATAAGTCTTCAAAAACTGTAAAATTGAAGTGAATATAAATCTAAAGATAATGATGAAATGTGAAGTGAATATAAGGCTCGTAAAATCTGTGAAAGTTGAAGTGAATATAAGTCTTTAAAAATTGGGGAATGAAGTGAACATAAATCTTAAGATAATGATGAAATTTGAAGTTAATATAAGTTTTCTAAATTCGAGGAAATTTGAAGTGAATATATTAAGTCTTTAGAAAATCTTGTGAAATTTGAAGTGAATATAAGTCTTTAGAAAACTGGTGAAAATTGAACTAAATCATAAGATAATATGATGAAATTTGAAGTGAATATAAGGATCGTGAAACTGATGAAATTTAAAGTGAATATAGTCTTCTAAAATGAAATTTGAGGTAAATATAAGTCTTCGTAAAATCTGTGAAAATTGAAGTGAATATTAGTCTTCTTAAAATCTGGTTAAAATTGAAGTGAACATAAATCTTAAGATACTTTGATGAAATCTAAAGTGAATATGAGTCTTCGTAAACTGATGAAATTTGAAGTGAATATAATTCTTCTAAAATCGTGAAAATTTATGAATATAAGTCTTAGAAAATCAAAAGTTGAAGTGAATATAAATCTTCTATAATCATGAAATTTGAAGATATAAGTCTTCATAAAATCGTGAAAATTGAGGTGAATATAAGTCTCGTAAAATCGTGAAAGTTGAAGGAACATAAATCTTAAGATAATTTGATGAAATTGAAGTGAATATAAGTCTCGTAAAATCGTGAATATTGAAGTGAATATAAGTCTTTAGAAAATCGTTAAAGTTGAAGTCAACATAAATCTTAAGATAATGATGAAATTTGAAGTGAATTTAAGTCTTAGAAAATTTGATGAAATTTGAAGTGAATATAAGTCTTCGTAAACTTTGAAAATTGATGTAAATGAAGAGAGATAGTTTTTAATGTGAAGAGGAAGTGAAGAAGACAAAGGGTTTAAATTTTTTGTTTATGCCAACTCACTGTTTGTTGCATTTTTTTTTTTGCATTTTTATTAATATTTATTTAATTTAAATTAATTAATAATTAATAGAATTAAAGTAAGACAAACTTTCCTTTTATAACAACAATAAAACAAGAGAATGCATGAGAGATTGACACTTGGAAAACTTGCCCAAGATCTCAACTTGCTTTTTTCTATTGTATGATAATTAATATATTAAAACAGTAATTAAAAATTAAAATCTTTTGTGAGGTAATTTCTAATTAACAAGTTTGTGATTATAAAATATAACAAATGTAGAAATAGTCTATGATTAATAAACTAATTTGATTTATTAATATCATTCTTAACCATTGAAATCATCGATTTTATTTTCTTATTATAAAATACAATAAATGTATAGAACAATCTAGGATCGATAAAACAATTTGATTTAATATTGTCATTAAATGAATGTTATGATTTAAAGTTTTATTACTAACATATATTATTGAAATAAATGAAAATCTAATTTATACCATTTGGATGAATTAATTACGTTTAAGAACAACAAAAATTTAAAATTCTAATTTTGACAAAGCTAATTGCACAAATACAATGAAAATATTTAGGTATACAAATATTTAAACATCATCGCTACATAAATATTTTCTGTTTACGCAAAATCAAAGAAAAGTCCTTAACTTTCAAAGAACATCAAGTAAGAGCGTCCTTATATCTTCCATCAAGGTTTCACATAATCCCTTTACTTTTCTCTCCGTTTAAGAGACCTAAACACATTCAAAACAAAAATCAAAACTCAAAATTAGGAGTGCGATTAAGAATCTTGTTCCTATTTATATATATTTATACAATAGAATTTGATACAAAATATCTGGAAAATAGAATTTGATACAAAATATCTGGAAAATTATTGTGATGTATCCTAGAGGTTTAGGATTCAAACTTTGAGGTTAAAAATTAAAATCTTTTGTGAGGTAATTTATAATTTATAAGTTTGTTTTTATAAAAATATAACAAATATAGAAATAGTCTATGATTAGTAAACTAAGTTGATTTATTAATGTCATTAAAGTAAATATTGTGATTTCGAGTTTTAACCATTGAAATCATCGATTTTATTTACTTATTATAAAATACAATAAATATATAGAAACAATCTAGGATCTATAAAATAATTTGATTTAATATTGTCATTAAAATGAATGTTATGATTTAAAGTATTATTATTAACATATATTATTGAAATAAATCAAAATCTAATTTATATGATTTGGATGAATTAATTACGTGAAATATATACAAAAATTTAAAAATGCTTGAGAAAAAAGATTGGGTTGCATTTTTATTTGCATTTTTATTAATATTTATTTAATTTAAATCAATTAATAATTAATAAAATTAAAGTAAGAGAAACTTTCCTTTTATAGCAACAATAAAAAAAGAATGCTTGAGAGATTGACACTTGGAAAACTTGCCAAAGATGTCAACTTGCTTTTTTCTATTGTATGATAATTAATATATTAAAACAAAGAGTTAAAAATTAAAATCTTTGTGAGGTAATTTAAAATTAATAAGTTTGTGATTATAAAATATAACAAATGTAGAAATAGTCTATGATTAATAAACTAATTTGATTTATTAATGTCATTCTTAACCATTGAAATCATCGATTTTATTTTCTTATTATAAAATACAATAAATGTATAGAACAATCTAGGATCGATAAAATAATTTGATTTAATATTGTCATTAAAAAATGTTACGATTTAAAGTTTTATTACTAACATATATTATGGAAATAAATGAAAATCTAATTTATAAGATGAATTAATTACTAATTTTAAGTGACAAAGCCAAATGCTACAGTCATACAATGAAAATATTTAGGTATTCAGATATTTAAACATCATCGCTACATAAATATTTTCTCGTTTACGCAAATCAAGAATGGCTTGTATCTCATTTTCATTCACACAACTTCGGATTATTAATGCATGCACTAAATCGCTCGATTAACCGCGACTAAATTATTCTCTTCTTATATCTTATTTCCATTCACACAACCGTTTAGAATGCAAATTTACTAAATTTTTCACATCTTTATTTTTCATATTTTCATTATATTGTGTTACTTTGTAGTCTGTTTTTCATGACATCGTAATCAAATAGATAAAAGGGGTATAAAATCAACTTTTGTTAACAGAGAATTCAATTAGTTGGCTTTGAGGGGAGCATAATCTCTATTCTGGCATGCAACTTCCATTGGCATGGGACTCCAAGTTGCACATAGTGTTTTTAAATCTTTTCATCTCAAAATGTTTGGTCACCTACCACCACAATACTATCCAATTATGGTCGCTAACCTATACAAAAATTTCAAAAATAAATTAAAGGTAGCATCTATATTAGTTAAGTATTTGTAACTTAATCTCTACCAAAGAAAAGTCCTTAACTTCCAGTAACATCGTTAAGAGGGTCCTTATATCTTCCATCAAGGTTTCACATAATCCCTTTAGTTTTCTCACAAATCACCTGTTTGGGTTCCAATTGATATCAATGACTCTGCATTTTTCAAAGAATAGATGATTTAACTCTGCATTTTTCAAAGAATACATGATTTAACTCTGCATTTTTCAAAGAATACATGATTTAACGTGTTCATAACAAACTTTTTTTTCCTTCATTTTTATTAATATTTATTTAATTTAAAATAATTAATAATTAATAGAATTAAAGTAAGACAAACTTTGCTTTTATGGCAACAATATAAAATGAGAATGCATGAGAGATTGACACATGACAAACTTGCCAAAGATCTCATCTTGCTTTTTTTCTATTGTATGAATGTATGATAATTAATATATTAAAAAAATATTAAAAAATTAAAATTTTTTGTGAGGTAATTTATAATTAATAAGTTTGTTATTAAAAAAATATAACAAATATAGAAATAGTGTATGATTAGTAAACTAATTTGATTTATTAATGTCATTAAAGTAAATGTATGATTAAGTGTTCTTAACAATTTAAATCATCGATTTTATTTTCTTATTATAAAATACAATAAATGTATAGAACAATCTAGGATCGATAAAACAATTTGATTTAATATTGTCATTAAAATGAATGTTATGATTTAAAGTTTTATTACTAACATATGTTATTGAAATAAATGAAAATCTAATTTATACCATTTGGATGAATTAATTACGTTTAAGAACCACAAAAATTTAAAAATTCTAATTTTAAGTGACAAAGCCAAATGCTACAATCATACAATTAAAATATTTACGTGTTCAAATATTTAAACATCACTGCTACATAAATATTTTCTGGTTTACGCAAAATCAAGAATCTAAATTGGCTTCTTGTATCTCATTTTCATTCACACAATCCTTCGGATTATTAACGGACAGACCAAATGGTTCAGATTAACCGCCAGACCAAATTATTCTCTTCTTATATCTTATTTCCATTCAAACAGCCGTTTAAAATGCAAATTTACTAAATTTTTCACATCTTTATTTTTCGTATTTTCATTATATTGTGTTACTTTGTAGTCTGTTTTTCACGACATCGTAATCAAGTTAGTAGAAATCAAGCCCAACTTGTCTTAGACCTTGCTTTTGCATTTTATTTAATTAAAATTGAATTTAAATGCTTTAAATCCAAAATAAATCTAATAAATTAGGAAAGAGGAGTGGCAAGGAGCATAGAGACTATGGATAATGTTAAGATCAGATTTGGATCATAAATTCTAAGCCCATTTGAAAAATATTTGCATTTGTCGAGTATTTTCCTTTATGCACCCGCTCAAAAATGCTCAATTTGCACAACTTGTATCTTGCTCAATTTTTAACATTTTTGGGTGTTCTTGGACTTTTTAGAAAGATCAAGATGTCTTATAAACATCACTTTTGGTTTCATTTTCATTGAAGTTTCCATGTTCATGAAAAGGACCTATAATGTTTTGATCCATAACTTCCAAATGAAGCATTTCTAGCCCAAGCTTGTGAGACATGAAGTTGTAGAGACTTGAATTCCCTTTTAAATGAGCTTTTGGAAAAAGTTTCGATAAAGCATGTGATGCTTATGCCTAGTCAAAGTTCTATTGACTTTTGTCTAGAAAACCCTAATTTGGAAACTTTGACCTTTGATCAAATCTTGACTTTTCTTGATGAATCATGATCAACCCTTAATCAAATGATGAATATCACTTCAAAATATTGGTGTTGACCAAAAATATGAAGTTTGATCGCATGTTGACCATGAGACTTTTGTCCAATATAGTCGATTTTCACCGATCGTGGATGAGCAATTTTGACTTGTAAGGCTTGAAACTTGTTATGGTGATCCCTTGAAGCATATTATGGGGTATGATGATCATTTAGAGCACGGAAATCCATTTTGACTTGAGGAGCAAAACCCTAGTTTGATGGATTGCTTAAAAGAGGGTTTGTCCGGTCAACCCTGTGGAAACTTCGAGTATGGAGTCAGTGGATTGTCTTGAGAAGTAAGAGGGAAAATTTTGGGGTATAACAATGACTCTAAAGGTGGACCTTCCAAGGAGGAGATTCTAAAGGTAGTCCAATCTGGTGGTCATGATTCAAGGTGGAACTTCAAGAAAGAGCTTTTGAAGGTGATCCAACTTTTAAAGGTGGTGGTTCTAGATAAGGTCTGAAGTTAACAAAAGTGGATCCTCCGTGGAATTATAACTTCTAAAGAAAGTCTAGAAGGAGATACGCCTAGAGTTAGGAGATTCTAAACTAAAGGCAGTTGGAGAAGTTCTCAAGAAGAAAATATGGATGATGGCCATTGTAAAAGAACTTAAGGCTTCGAAGGAAACAAGACTGGAAGTTAACCGAGCTTCCAAGGAGAAAAAGCCATCACGATGGGTTTGTAAGGTAAAGCTTAAGCCGATGGATCTTTTAAAGCACAAAGCAAGGATAGTACGAGTTTTTCTTCGAAACCCGACTAGATTATTTTGAGGTGTTTGCTTTGTAGTAGGCATGAAACAATCATATTGGTGATTGCTTTAATGAAATGTGTCACGATGCATTTGATGTGAACTCAGATTTTAAACGGTCCATTACAAGAGGAGGTATATGTGTCACAACCTCCGGCTTTGTGAAAAGAATCAGAAGGCATGGTGTACAAGCTACACAAAATTAGATGGATCAAGCAAGCACCCAAAGCTTGGAATCAAGATTGATTCATTTTTCAAGAAGCAAGGGTTTCGTAAATGTGAGATGGAGTATGGCGTATGTGAAACATTCCGAAGCAATATGATTCTAGTGTGGCTTTATGTTGATGACATATTGCTTACGGGAGTTATCCAAGATATAACCAAGTTCAAGAAAGTGATGAATGAATTTGAGATGACAAATCTAGGAAATATATATTTCTAGGCGTGGAAGTTCTACTCAAAGGAGGTTATCATTTTGCATCACCAAGTGTAAACTCAAACTTCAAGAAATTTAAGTTGTAGAATTGTACATTTGTTGACACAATTAAACCAATCATAAATTGGACTTTGACTGATGGTGATTCTGTGGATGCTACAACCTTTAAGCGCTTGGTTGGTTCTCTTAGGTATTTGTGCAATACCGACCGACATTTGCTATGCATTGAATGGTCAACATATTTATGAGTAATCCAAAGTGGTCCTGCTACTAAGACGTCAGATTCCGAGGTATATAAAGGGAACTCAAATATGGAGTGCTATTTCCTCCGAAGGAAGTTAAACCAAAACTAGTGGGCTATTCGATTCTCGATCGTGGAGATAGAGTTGATGTAAGAAGTACCTAGCTACTTGTTTAAGTTTCTGGGAGGTTCTATTTCTTAGAGTTCCAAGAAACAACATGTTGTGGCCCTGTCAACATGTGAAATTGAGTATATTGCAGGCGTTGTAGTTGCATGTCAAGTTGTTTCGCTTCTAAATATTCTAGAGGATTTGAAGATTATGATAGAAAAACCTCTAAAGTTGTTGATTGATAACAAGTTTGCAATCAATCTTGCCAAGAATCCAGTATTGCATGGAAGAATCAAGCATATAGAGACGAAGTATCATTTTCTCATAAGTCAATTACAAAAAGGAGTGTTAGAAGTTCTGCACTGTAGCACCCAGAAGCAGCTGACAGATGTTCTTACAAAGGCTATCAAAACCAACCAATTTCTTTGTTTACGAAATGAATTTGGTGTTGTTAGTTTTTAATGGATATGAATTAAGGGATTGTGTTCAGAATAATTCATATCCAGAACTTCTGAGGGTCAATCAGAAGTGCTGATGTTAGTAAGGCATATCCAGAACTTCTGATGTTATGATGTTCTGGTTCCTAACCTTAGTTATTAAGTTTAGTTTTAAGGGTACTTTAGTATTTGTTAGTTTTAGGGTTTACTTTTGGGCTTTTTTTTGTGTGTGTAAATAGGTATTCTTATGTCATTAATAATACATCAATCCTTATTTCTTTACTCTTTGGTAGTCGTTATTCTCTTTATTCTTCCATCATTCCAATCACTTTTATTCTTTGCACCAACAAATATGGTATTCGTATTGAGAATATAATTGCTAAGGTAAATACGAAAAATTCCTGAGTAGAATTATTTATATAACTGTCACACTCAACTTCATTCAATTCAATTTGGGAATTAGGGTTTTTGTTTGAACTTGTTTTATGTATATGGATATTTTAATTTGGGAATTAGGGAATATGCCTGAATTTGTTTTTTGTATATGTTTTTCAACTTTAATGATTCCAAATTTGTTGTGTTAAAAGTTGTTTTTAATTCAGGTGTACGATTGAAAACTCAGACGATGAATTTGAGGTGGATTCTAGTGATGGTAATACTTATTCTGATGTTAAATTGAATGATATTGAGGGTGACAGTTGTCAAAACTCAGATGATGATGATGGAGCCGACGCTGATAATGACGACGAATATGATTCAATTGAATTAAATGCAGTTGTAGGCGATAACGTGGTAAGTATTAATTTCATGACTTCTGATAAAATTTGTGCTATGCATTTCGGTTCTGTTGATGAAGCTTATGATTTTTATTATAAGTATGAAAAAAGCAAGGGTTTTGCCATTAGTAAAAGTGATATGAGGAGAGGAGGGCCTAAAGGTAGTAAAATAATAATAAGGATGCAGTTTGTATGCAACAAGCATGGTTCAAGAGAGAATAAAACCTTAAGTAGGTTAGATAGAAAAGAGGTCACAAACGCAAACCCGCATTAAATGCTAACTAGGCTTCGTGTGCACTACAAAGCCAAAATGGTATATATGTAGTGTCATTTTATGAGGAGGGTCATAACCATGAATTAAC
Organism: Vicia sativa; assembly: GCA_021764765.1. Taxonomy (NCBI): domain Eukaryota; kingdom Viridiplantae; phylum Streptophyta; class Magnoliopsida; order Fabales; family Fabaceae; genus Vicia; species Vicia sativa. Next base: position 176,073,014 of record CM038793.1, on the reverse strand, counting down.
CCCATCTAGGTTTGTGCACTTACACCCCATTTATCGTTAAATTTCTGAAGCGGATAGAGCTTAGATTGATGGTCTTTAGTCACATGGAATTAGAACTTTTATATTTGTCTAATATATTTTTATGTAACTTTTTTTGTCCGTGGCAAATATTTGTCTCATAATTTTTCATATATATTGTAGAATATATTTGTCTAATTTTTCATAGAATATATATATATATATATATATATATTATTTTGTTTGACATAATACAACCGATTGAAAATTACTTTTATAATTAAATGTTGAAATATTAAAATTGATTAAAAAAATAAAATAAGAAAACAAAATACTATCTTTTAATGTAAATTATTTGAATTTAAGTCGAGTATTAATAAACTTAGAATAAATTATTTTAAATTTTAATTTATTTTAACATAAAATAAAATGTAGGATAACTTTAAATTATAGTATTTGATTGATTGAGGATCAATATTCAATTTAAATAAAAACATATTGTTCATCTTTTATCATTGGTAGTTTAAAATGCATCATAATTTATAGTATAATATAATTTTAAATGGTTTTTTTTAATTATGTTACATTTAAATTAATATGTTAAGAGTGACTCTAGTATCCCAACTAATAGGTATTAGTATAAAGTGTTAATTCGAGTTCAATATGTAAGTAATTTGTTAATATTTTTAAACTAAAACACTTTTTAAGAATATAATATATTATAAATATTTTTACTCTTATTTAAATATTTTATTTAAAAATATGTAAAACATTAATTAATAAAACATATTTTCTTGTTAAAAAACATGTCTTTTATACTCCCCAACAATTACTTTAGTGACTCATATGAAAAATAGTGTTAAAATATTTAAATATTAAAATTTATAATTGATATAATATAGTTATTTTAATTTTGATGTCAATATTATGAAAATCAAAGCATATCAACTATATTTGGATGCAGATATTCATTTAATATATATGATGTTTATTTTTTAAAATATTGAATAATTATATTATTATTATTAATATAACGATGAAAAAAATACTATAAACATTAAAGAAAACACTAGAATTAACTTATTCTCAACCAAAGAAAAATCCTAGATTTCCAGCAACATCATCAAGTTTCACATAATCCTTTAGTTTTCCCTCCTTTCAAGAGACCTAAACTAGGAGTGCGATTAAGAATCTTGTTCCCTCCTTTATTTTCCCTCCTTTCAAAGAAACTATTGAGTTGTCCAAGAATACATGATTTAATGTGTTCATAACAAACATTTTTTTTTGCATTTTTATTAATTTTTATTTAATTTAAATTAATTAATAATTAATAGAATTAAAGTAAGATAAACTTTCCTTTTATAGCAACAATAAAAAAAGAGAATGCATGAGAGATTGACACTTGGAAAACTTGCAAAGATCTCAACTTGCTTTTTCTATTGTATGATAATTAATATATTAAAATAATAATTAAAAATTAAAATCTTTGTGAGGTAATTTATAATAAATGAGTTTATTATTATAAAATATAACAAATAGAGTCTATGATTAATAAACTAATTTGATTTATTAATGTCATTATAGTAAATATTATGATTTAGAGTTCTTAACCATTGAAATCATCGATTTTATTTTCTTATTATAAAATACAATAAATATATAGAAACATTGGCTTTGAGGGAGCATAATCTATTCTCGCATGCAACTCCCATTGGAATGAGACTCAAGTTGCACATAGTGTTTTGAATCTTTCATCTCAAAATGTTTGGTCACCAACCACCACCATTGGATCTCGCCAACAGATTCATAAATGAGAATGGATGAGATTGACACTTGACAAACTTGCCAAAGATCTCATCTTGCTTTTTCTATGGTATGATTGTATGATAATTAATATATTAAAAAATAATTAAAAATTAAAATCTTTTGAGGTAATTTATAATTTATAAGTTTGTTATTATAAAAATATAACAAATATAGAAATAGTCTATGATTAGTAAACCAATTTGATTTATTAATGTCATTAAAGTAAATATTGTGATTTAGAGTTCTTAACCATTGAAATCATCGATTTTATTTACTTATTATAAAATACAATAAATATATAGAAACAATCTAGGATCTATAAAATAATTTGATTTAATATTGTCATTAAAATGAATGTTATGATTTAAAGTATTATTATTAACATATATTATTGAAATAAATCAAAATCTAATTTATATGATTTGGATGAATTAATTACGTGAAATATATACGAAAATTTAAAAATTCTAATTATAAGTGACAAAGCCAAATGCTACACTCATACGCTTAAAATATTTAGGTATACAAATATTCAAACATCTATCTTCTGGTTTACGCAAAATCAAGAATCTAAATTGGCTTCTTCTCATTTTCATTCAAACAATCCTTCGGATTCGTTCAGATTAACGGCAGAACATAGACGGTGGTTGATTAGGGTTTATGTGGTGTTTTTGATTTTGTAGAAGAGGAGATTATGGAAGGAATTAAGAAGAATGAAGAGAGATAGTTTTTTAATGTGAAGAGGAAGTGAAGAAGACAGAGGGGTTAAATTTTTTTGTTTCTCCCAACTTACCTGTTTGGGTTGCATTTTTTTTTCATTTTTATTAATATTTATTTAATATTAATTAATAATTAATAAAATTAAAGTAAGACATACTTTCCTTACATAGAAACAATAAAAAAAGAGAATGCATGAGAGATTGACACTTGGAAAACTTGCCAAAGATCTCAACTTGCTTTTTTCTATTGTATGATAATTAATATATTAAAACAGTAATTAAAAATTAAAATCTTTTGTGAGGTAATTTATAATTAACAAGTTTGTGATTATAAAATATAACAAATGTAGAAATAGTCTATGATTAATAAACTAATTTGATTTAGTAATGTCATTCTTAACCAATAAAATCATCGATTTTATTTTCTTATTATAAAATACAATAAATGTATTGAACAATCTAGGATCGATAAAACAATTTGATTTAGTATTGTCATTAAAATGAATGTTATGATTTAAATTTTTATTACTAACATATATTATTGAAATAAATGAAAATCTAATTTATACCATTTGGATGAATTAATTACGTTTAAGAACAACAAAAATTTAAAAATTCTAATTTTAAGTGACAAAGCCAAATGCTACAATCATACAATTAAAATATTTACATGTTCAAATATTTAAACATCACTGCTACATAAATATTTTCTGGTTTACGCAAAATCAAGAATCTAAATTGGCTTCTTGTATCTCATTTTCATTCACACAATCCTTCGGATTATTAATGATGCACTAAATGGTTCGATTAACCGCATCAAATTATTCTCTTCTTATATCTTATTTCCATTCAAACACCGCTTAAAATGCAAATTTACTAAATTTTTCACATCTTTATTTTTCAGATTTCATTATATTGTGTTACTTTGTAGTCCTTTTCATGACATCGAAATCAAACAGATAGATAAAAGGGTATAAAATCAACTTTTGTTAACAGAGAATTCAATTAGTTGGCTTTGAGGAGCATAACTTATTCTAGCATGCAACCCCATTGGCATGGGACTCCAAGTTGCACATAGTGTTTTTGAATCTTTTCATCTCAAAATGTTTGGTCAAAACCACCACCATTGGATCTCGCTCAATGATTCATAAATACTATCCAATTATGGTCGCTAACCTATACAAAACTTCAAAATAAATTAAAGGTAGCATCTATATTAGTTAAGTATTTGTAACTTATTCTCACCAAAGAAAAGTCCTTAACTTCCGAAACATCATAAGAGGGTCCTTATATCTTCCATCAAGGTTTCACATAATCCCTTTAGTTTTCTCTCCGCTCAAGAGACCTAAAACATTCAAAACAAAAATCAAAACTCAAAACTAGGAGCGATTAAGAATCTTGTTCGCTATATATATTTATACAATAGAATTTGATACAAAATATCTGAAAATTATTGTGATGTATCCTGAGGGTTTAGGATTCAAACTTTGAGGTTCAAATTTTGTTGCTTCTCCCAACTCACCGTTTGGGTTCCAATTGATATCAATGACTCGCATTTTCAAAGAAACTATTGAGTCAGTGCAAGCATACATGATTTAACGGTACATCACAAACATTTATTTTCTTCATTTTTATTAATATTTGTTTAATTTAAAATAATTAATAATTAATATAATTAAAGTAAGATGACTTTCCTTTTATGGCAACAATATAAATGAGAATGCATGAGATTGATACTTGGCAAACTTTCCAAAGATCTCATCTTGCTTTTTTCTATGGTATGATTGTATGTTAATTAATATAATAAAAAAATAATTAAAATTAAAATCTTTTGTGAGGTAATTTATAATTTATAAGTTTGTTATTATAAAATATAACAAATATAGAAATAGTCTATGATTAGTAAACCAATTTGATTTATTAATGTCATTAAAGTAAATATTGTGATTTAGAGTTCTTAACCATTGAAATCATCGATTTTATTTACTTATTATAAAATATAATAAATATATAGAAACATTGGCTTTGAGGAGAATAATCTTATTCAGCATGCAACTCCATTGGCATGAGACTCAAGTTGCACATAGTGTATTTGAATCTTTTCATCTCAAATGTTTGGTCACCAACCACCACCATTGATCTCGCTCAACAGATTCATAAATGAGAATGGATGAGAGATTGACAATGACAAACTTGCCAAAGATCTCATCTTCCTTTTTTCTATGGTATGATTGTATGATAATTAATATATTAAAAAAATAATTAAAAATTAAAATCTTTTGTGAGGTAATTTATAATTTATAAGATTGTTATTATAAAAATATAACAAATATAGAAATAGTCTATGATTAGTAAACTAATTTGATTTATTAATGTCATTAAAGTAAATATTGTGATTTAGAGTTCTTAACCATTGAAATTATCGATTTTATATACTTATTATAAAATACAATAAATATATAGAAACAATCTAGGATCTATAAAATAATTTGATTTAATATTGTCATTAAAATGAATGTTATGATTTAAAGTATTATTATTAATATATATTATTGAAATAAATCAAAATCTAATTTATATGATTTGGATGAATTAATTACGTGAAATATATACTAAAATTTAAAATTTAATTATAAGTGACAAAGCCAAATGCTACACTCATACGCTTAAAATATTTAGGTATACAAATATTCAAACATCATTGCTACGTAAATATCTTCCGTTTACGCAAAATCAAAAATCTAAATTGGCTTCTTCATTTTTATTCACACAATCTTTGATTATTAATAGACATACCAAATCGTTCGATTAAGTAACGAGACGGTGGGGTTGAAGAATGAAGAGAGATAGTTTTTAATGTGAAGTGAAGAAGACAAAGGGTTTAAATTTTTTGTTTCTCCCAACTCACCTGTTTGGGTTGCATTTTTATTAATATTTATTTAATTTAAATTAATTAATAATTAAAAAATTAAAGTAAGACAAACATTCCTTTTATAGCAACAATAAAAAAAGAGAATGCTTGAGAGATTGACACTTGGAAAACTTGCCAAAGATCTCAACTTGCTTTTTTCTATTGTATGATAATTAATATATTAAAACAAAGAATTAAAAATTAAAATCTTTTGTGAGGTAATTTAAAATTAATAAGCTTGTGATTATAAAATATAACAAATGTAGAAATAGTCTATGATTAATAAACTAATTTGCTTTATCAATGTCATTCATAACCATTGAAATCATCGATTTTATTTTCTTATTATAAAATACAATAAATGTATAGAACAATCTAGGATCGATAAAACAATTTGATTTAATATTGTCATTAAAATGAATGTTACCATGTAAAGTTTTATTTCTAACATATATTATTGAAATAAATGAAAATCTAATTTATAACATTTGGATGAATTAATTACTAATTGTAAGTGACAAAGCCAAATGCTACTACCATACAATTAAAATATTTAGGTATACAAATATTTAAACATCATCGCTACATAAATATTTTCGTTTACTAAAATAAACGAAAAGTCCTTAACTTCAAACAACATCGTTAAGAGGGTGCTTATATCTTCCATCAAGGTTTCACATAATCCCTTTAGTTTTTTCTCTATTTAAGAGACCTAAAAACACTCAAAACAAAAATCAAAACTCAAAATTAGGAGTTCGATTAAGCTTGTTCCTATTTATATATATTTATATAATAGAATTTGATACAAAATATCTGGAAAATAGAATTTGATACAAAATATCTGGAAAATTATTGTGATGTATCCTAGAGGTTTAGGATTCAAACTTTGAGGTTCAAATTTTTGTTGCTTCTCCCAACTCACCTGTTTGGGTTCCAATTGATATCAATGACTCTGCATTTTTCAAAGAAACTATTGAGTAGTCCAAGCATACATGATTTAACGTGTTCATAACAAGCATTTTTTTTCTTCATTTTTATTAATATTTATTTAATGTAAAATAATTAATATAATTAAAGTAAGACAAACTTTCCTTTATGGTGACAATATAAAATGAGAATGCATGAGAGATTGACACTTGACAAACTTGCCTAAGATCTCATCTTGCTTTTTTCTATGGTATGATTTTATGATAATTAATATAAGAATAAAATAATTAAAAATTAAAATCTTTTGTGAGGTAATTTATAATTTATAAGTTTGTTATTATAAAAATATAACAAATATAGAAATAGTCTATGATTAGTAAACTAAGTTGATTTATTAATGTCATTAAAGTAAATATTGTGATTTAGAGTTTTAACCATTGAAATCATCGATTTTATTTACTTATTATAAAATACAATAAATATATAGAAACAATCTAGGATCTATAAAATAATTTGATTTAATATTGTCATTAAATGAATGTTATGATTTAAAGTATTATTATTAATATATATTATTGAAATAAATCAAAATCTAATTTATATGATTTGGATGAATTAATTACGTGAAATATATACAAAAATTTAAAATTCTAATTTTAATGACAAAGCCAAATGCTACACTCATACGCTTAAAATATTTAGGTATACAAATATTCAAACATCATCGCTAGTAAATATCTTCCGTTTACGCAAAATCTAAATTGGCTTCTTCATTTTCATTCACACAATCCTTCTGATTATTAACAGATATCAAATTCGATTAACGCGTAACGACCTGGTGGTTGATTAGGTTTATGTGGTGTTTTTGATTTTGTAGAAGAGGAGATTATGGAAGGAATTAAGAAGAATGAAGAGAGATAGTTTTTAATGTGAAGAGGAAGTGAAGAAGACAAAGGGTTTAAATTTTTTTTCCCAACTCACCTGCTTCGTTGCAATTTTATTTTCATTTTTATTAATATTTATTTAATTTAAATTAATTAATAATTAAAAATTAAAGTAAGACAAACATTCCTTTTATAGCAACAATAAAAAGAGAATGCTTGAGAGATTGACACTTGGAAAACTTGCCAAAGATCTCAACTTGCTTTTTTCTATTGTATGATAATTAATATATTAAAACAAGAATTAAAAATTAAAATCTTTTGTGAGGTAATTTAAAATTAATAAGTTTGTGATTATAAAATATAACAAATGTAGAAATAGTCTATGATTAATAAACTAATTTGATTTATCAATGTCATTCATAACCATTGAAATCATCGATTTTATTTTCTTATTATAAAATACAATAAATGTATAGAACAATCTAGGATCGATAAAACAATTTGATTTAATATTGTCATTAAATGAATGTTACCATTTAAAGTTTTATTTAACATATATTATTGAAATAAATGAAAATCTAATTTATAACATTTGGATGAATTAATTACTAATTGAAGTGACAAAGCCAAATGCTACATATACAATTAAAATATTTAGGTATACAAATATTTAAACATCATCATACATAAATATTTTCTGTTTACAAAATCAACGAAAAGTCCTTAACTTCCAAAGAACATCAAGTAAGAGGGTCCTTATATTCCATCAAGGTTTCACATAATCCCTTTAGTTTTTTCTATTTAAGAGACCTAAAACATTCAAAACAAAAATCAAAACTCAAAATTAGGAGTTCGATTAAGCTTGTTCCTATTTATATATATTTATACAATAGAATTTGATACAAAATATCTGGAAAATAGAATTTGATACAAAATATCTGGAAAATTATTGTGATGTATCCTAGAGGTTTAGGATTCAAACTTTGAGGTTCAAATTTTTGTTGCTCTCCCAACTCACCTGTTTGGGTTCCAATTGATATCAATGAATCTGCATTTTTCAAAGAAACTATTGAGTAGTCCAAGCATACATGATTTAACATGTTCATAACAAGCTTTTTTTTCTCCATTTTTATTAATATTTATTTAATGTAAAATAATTAATATAATTAAAGTAAGACAAACTTTCCTTTTATGGTGACAATATAAAATGAGAATGCATGAGAGATTGACACTTGACAAACTTGCCAAAGATCTCATCTTGCTTTTTTCTATGGTATGATTGTATGATAATTAATATAATAATAAAATAATTAAAAATTAAAATCTTTTGTGAGGTAATTTATAATTTATAAGTTTGTTATTATAAAAATATAACAAATATAGAAATAGTCTATGATTAGTAAACTAATTTGATTTATTAATGTCATTAAAGTAAAGATTGTGATTTAGAGTTCTTAACCATTGAAACAAAGATTGTTATTTATTAATGTCATTAAAGTAAAGATTGTCATTAAAGTAAAGATTGTTATTTACTTATTATAAAATACAATATATATATAGAAACAATCTAGGATCTATAAAATAATTTGATTTAATATTGTTATTAAAATGAATGTTATGATTTAAAGTATTATTATTAACATATATTATTGAAATAAATCAAAATCTAATTTATATGATTTGGATGAATTAATTACGTGAAATATATACAAAAATTTAAAAATTTAATTTTAAGTGACAAAGCCAAATGCTACACTATACGCTTAAAATATTTAGGTATACAATATTCAAACATCTATCTTCCGTTTCGCAAAATCAAGAATCTAAATTGGCTTCTTCATTTTCATTCACACAATCCTTCTGATTATTAATGATGCACCAAATCGCTCAGATTAATCATAACATAGACGGTGGTGGTTGATTAGGGTTTATGTGGTGTTTTTGATTTTGTAGAAGAGGAGATTATGGAAGGAATTAAGAAGAATGAAGAGAGATAGTTTTTTAATGTGAAGAGGAAGTGAAGAAGACAAAGGGGTTTAAATTTTTTTTGTTTCTCCCAACTCACCTGTTTGGGTTGCATTTTTTTTTTGCATTTTTATTAATATTTATTTAATATTAATTAATAATTAATAAAATTAAAGTAAGACAAACTTTCCTTTTATAGCAACAATAAAAAAAGAGAATGCTTGAGAGATTGACACTTGGAAAACTTGCCAAAGATCTCAACTTGCTTTGTTCTATTGTATGATAATTAATATATTAAAACAGTAATTAAAAATTAAAATCTTTTGTGAGGTAATTTATAATTAACAAGTTTGTGATTATAAAATATAACAAATGTAGAAATAGTCTATGATTAATAAACTAATTTGATTTATTAATGTCATTCTTAACCATTGAAATCATCGATTTTATTTTCTTATTATAAAATACAATAAATGTATGAACAATCTAGGATCGATAAAACAATTTGATTTAATATTGTCATTAAAATGAATGTTATGATTTAAAGTTTTATTACTAACATATATTATTGAAATAAATGAAAATCTAATTTATACCATTTGGATGAATTAATTACGCTTAAGAACAACAAACATTTAAAATTTAATTTTAAGTGACAAAGCCAAATGCTACAATCATACAATTAAAATATTTACGTATACAAATATTTAAACATCATCTACATAAATATTTTCTGTTTACGAAAATCAAGAATCTAAATTGGCTTCTTGTATCTCATTTTCATTCACACAATCCTTCGGATTATTAATGTGCACTAAATGGTTCGTGATTAACCGCGCACTAAATTATTCTCTTCTTATATCTTATTTCCATTCACACAGCCGTTTAAAATGCAAATTTACTAAATTTTTCACATCTTTATTTTTAGTATTTTCATTATATTGTGTTACTTTGTAGTCTGTTTTTCACGACATCGTAATCAAGATAAGTAGAAATCAAGCCCAACTTGTCTTAGACCTTGCTTTTGCATTTTATTTAATTAAAATTGATATTAAATGCTTTAAATCCAAAATAAATCTAATAAATTAGGAAAGAGGAGTGGCAAGGAGCATAGAGACTATGGATAATGTTAAGATCAGATTTGGATCATAAATTCTAAGCCCATTTGAAAATATTTGCATTTGTCAGTATTTTCCTGCACCCGCCAAAAATGCTCAATTTGCACAACTTGTATCTTGCTCAATTTTAACATTTTGGGTGTTCGGGACTTTAGAAAGATCAAGATGTCTTATAAACATCACTTTTGGTTTCATCTTCATTGAAGTTTCCATGTTCATGAACACTTCTTTGCAAAAATGACTTTTGTTGACTTTTAAAAGGACCTATAATGTTTTGATCCATAACTTCCAAATGAAGCATTTCTAGCCCAAGCTTGTGAGACATGAAGTTGTAGATGAATTCCTTTTAAATGAGCTTTGTGAAAAGTTTCGATAAAGCATGTGACAGCTTATGCCTAGTCAAAGTTCTATTGACTTTGTATAGAAAACCCTAATTTGGAAACTTTGACCTTGATCAAATCTTGACTTTTCTTGATGAATCATGATCAACCCTTAATCAAATGATGAATATCACTTCAAAATATTGGTGTTGACCAAAAATATGAAGTTTGACCGCATGTTGACCATGACTTTTTGTCCAATATAGTTGATTTTCAAACGTCTCGATCAAGGATGAGCAATTTTGACTTGTAAGGCTTGAAACTTGTTATGGTGATCCTCAAGCATATTATGGGGTATGATGATCATTTAGAGCACTGAAATCCATTTTGACTTGAGGAGCAAAACCCTAGTTTGGATGGATTGCTTAAAAGAGGGTTTGTCTGGTCAACCCTTGTGAAATCCTTGAGTATGGAGTTGTGGATTGTCTTGAGAAGTAAGAGGGACAATTTTGGGGTATAACAATGACTCTAAAGGTGGACCTTCCAAGGAGGAGATTCTAAGGTAGTCCACCTCAAGCGGTGGTCATGATTCTGAAGGTGGAACTTCTGAAGAAAGAGCTTTTGAAGGTGATCCAACTTTTAAAGGTGGTGGTTCTAGATATGGTCTAGAAGTTAACAAAAGTGGATCCTCTGGTGGAATTATAACTTCTAAAGAAAGTCTAGAAGGAGATACGCCTAGAGTTAGAAGGAGATTCTAAACTAAAGGCATTGGAGAAGTTCTCAAGAAGAAAATATGGATGATGGCCATTGTAAAAGAACTTAAGGCTCGAAGGAAACAAGACTTGGAAGTTAATCGAGCCCAAGGGAAAAAAGCCATCACGATGGGTTTGTAAGGTAAAGCTTTAAGCCGATGGATCGGCTAAAGCACAAAGCAAGGATAAGGCGTAGTTTTTCTTCGAAACCTGACTAGATTATTTTGAGGTGTTTGCTCAGTAGCTAGGCATGAAACAATCATATTGGTGATTTCTTTAGTGAAATGTGGTTGGTCACGATGCATTTGGATGTGAACTCAAGATTTTAAACGGTCCATTACAAGAGGAGGTATATGTGTCACAACCTCCCGGCTTTGTGAAAAGAATCAGAAGGTATGGTGTACAAGCTACACAAAATTCAGATGGATCAAGCAAGCACCCAAAGCTTGGAATCAAGATTGATTCATTTTTCAAGAAGCGGGTTTCGTAAATGTGAGATGGAGTATGGCGGTATGTGAAACATTCGAAGCAATATGATTCTAGTGTGGCTTTATGTTGATGACATATTGCTTACGGGAGTTATCCGTAGATATAACCAAGTTCAAGAAAGTGTCGATGAATGAATTTGAGATGACAAATCTAGGAAATATATTTCCTAGGCGTGAAGTTCTGATCAAAGGAGGTTATCATTTTGCATCACCAAGTGTAAACTAAACTTCAAGAAATTTAAGTTGTAGAATTGTACATTTGTTGTGACACAATCGTAAACCAATCATAAATGGACTTTGACTGATGGTGATTCTGTGGATGCTACAACCTTTAAGCAATTGGTTGGTTCTCTTAGGTATTGTGCAATACCAGACCGACATTTGCTATGCAATTGAATGGTCAACATATTTATGAGTAATCCAAAGTGGTCCTTAACAAGACGCTGTGATTCCGAGGTATATAAAGGAACTCAAATATGGAGTGCTATTTCCCTCGAAGGAAGTTAGAACCAAATCTAGTGGGCTATTCTGATTCTGACTGGTGTGGAGATAGAGTTGACAGAAGAAGTACCTGTAGCTACTTGTTTAAGTTTCTGGGAGGTTCTATTTCTTAGAGTTCCAAGAAACAACATGTTGTGGCCCTGTCAACATGTGAAATTGAGTATATTGCAGGCGTTGTAGTTGCATGTCAAGTTGTTTCGCTTCTAAATATTCTAGAGGATTTGAAGATTGTGATAGAAAAACCTCTAAAGTTGTTGATTGATAACAAGTTTGCAATCAATCTTGCCAAGAATCCAGTATTGCATGGAAGAATCAAGCATATAGAGACGAAGTATCATTTTCTCATAAGTCAATTACAAAAAGGAGTGTTAGAAGTTCGCATCAGAAGACCGTATAAAATGATGATGTTCTTAAGGCTATCAAACCAACCAATTTCTTTGTTTACGAAATGAATTTGGTGTTGTTAGTTTTTAATGGATATGAATTAAGGGATTGTGTTCAGAATAATTCATATCCAGAACTTCTGAGGGTCAGTCAGAAGTGCTGATGTTAGTAAGGCATATCCAGAACTTCTGATGTTATGATGTTCTGGTTCCTAACCTTAGTTATTAAGTTTAGTTTTAAGGGTACTTTAGTATTTGTTAGTTTTAGGGTTTACTTTTGGGCTTTTTTTTGTGTGTGTAAATAGGTATTCTTATGTCATTAATAATACATCAATCCTTATTTCATTACTCTTTTTGGTAGTCGTTATTCTCTTTTATTCTTCCATCATTCCAATCACTTTTATTCTTTTGCACCAACAAATATGTATTCGTATTGAGAATATAATTGCTAAGGTAAATACGAAAAATTCCTGAGTAGAATTATTTATATAACTGTCACACTCAACTTCATTCAATTCAATTTGGGAATTAGGGTTTTTGTTTGAACTTGTTTTATGTATATGGATATTTTAATTTGGGAATTAGGGAATATGCCTGAATTTGTTTTTTGTATATGTTTTTCAACTTTAATGATTCCAAATTTGTTGTGTTAAAAGTTGTTTTAATTGTGTACGATTGAAAACTCGCATTTATGAATTTGAGGTGGATTCTAGTGATGGTAATACTTATTCGATGTTAAATTGAATGATATCGAGGTGACAATTGTCAAAACTCGATGATGATGATGGAGCCGACGATAATGACGATTTAATATGATTCAATTGAATTAAATGCGCTTGTAGGTATAACGTGTAAGTATTAATTTCATGACTTCGATAAAATTTGTGCTATGCATTTCCTTCTGATGAAGCTTATGATTTTATTATAAGTATGAAAAAGCAAGGGTTTTGCCATTAGTAAAAGTGATATTAGGAGAGGAGGGCCTAAAGGTAGTAAAATAATAATAAGGATGCAGCTTGTATGCAACAAGCATGGTTCAAGAGAGAATAAAACCTTAAGTAGGTTAGATAGAAAAGAGGTCACAAACGCCAAACCCGTATTAAATGCGAACTAGGCTTCGTGCACTACAAAGCCAAAATGGTATATATGTAGTGTCATTTTATGAGGAGGGTCATAACCATGAATTAACCCCATCTAGGTTTGGCACTTACACCCCATTTATCGTTAAATTTCAAGCTGGATAGAGCTTAGATTGATGGTCTTTAGTCACATGGAATTAGAACTTTTATATTTGTCTAATATATTTTTATGTAACTTTTTTTGTCCGTGGCAAATATTTGTCTCATAATTTTTCATATATATTGTAGAATATATTTGTCTAATTTTTCGTAGAATATATATATATATATATATATATATTATTTTGTTTGACATAATACAACCGATTGAAAATTACTTTTATAATTAAATGTTGAAATATTAAAATTGATTAAAAAAATAAAATAAGAAAACAAAATACTATCTTTTAATGTAAATTATTTGAATTTAAGTCGAGTATTAATAAACTTAGAATAAATTATTTTAAATTTTAATTTATTTTAACATAAAATAAAAATGTAGGATAACTTTAAATTATAGTATTTGATTGATTGAGGATCAATATTCAATTTAAATAAAAAACATATTGTTCATCTTTATCATTGGTAGTTTAAAATGCATCATAATTTATAGTATAATATAATTTTAAAATGGTTTTTTTTTAATTATGTTACATTTAAATTAATATGTTAAGAGTGACTCTAGTATCCCAACTAATAGGTATTAGTATAAAGTGTTAATTCGGAGTTCAATATGTAAGTAATTTGTTAATATTTTAAATAAAAACACTTTTTAAGAATATAATATATTATAAATATTTTTACTCTTATTTAAATATTTTATTTAAAAATAAAACATTAATTAATAAAACATATTTTCTTGTTAAAAACATGTCTTTTATACTCCCCAACAATTACTTTAGTGACTCATATGAAAAATAGTGTTAAAATATTTAAATATTAAAATTTATAATTGATATAATATAGTTATTTTAATTTTGATGTTAATATTATGAAAATCAAAGCATATCAACTATATTTGGATGCAGATATTCATTTAATATATATGATGTTTATTTTTTAAAATATTGAATAATTATATTATTATTATTAATATAACGATGAAAAAAATACTATAAACATTAAAGAAAACACTAGAATTAACTTATTCTCAACCAAAGAAAAATCCTAGATTTCCAGCAACATCATCAAGTTTCACATAATCCTTTAGTTTTCCCTCCTTTCAAGAGACCTAAACTAGAGTGCGATTAAGAATCTTGTTCTCCTTTATTTTCCTCCTTCAAAGAAACTATTGAGTTGTCCAAGAATACATGATTTAACGTGTTCATAACAAACATTTTTTTGCATTTTTATTAATTTTATTTAATTTAAATTAATTAATAATTAATAGAATTAAAGTAAGATAAACTTTCCTTTTATAGCAACAATAAAAAAAGAGAATGCATGAGAGATTGACACTTGGAAAACTTGCCAAAGATCTCAACTTGCTTTTTCTATTGTATGATAATTAATATATTAAAATAATAATTAAAAATTAAAATCTTTTGTGAGGTAATTTATAATAAATGAGTTTATTATTATAAAATATAACAAATAGAGTCTATGATTAATAAACTAATTTGATTTATTAATGTCATTATAGTAAATATTATGATTTAGAGTTCTTAACCATTGAAATCATCGATTTTATTTTCTTATTATAAAATACAATAAATATATAGAAACATTGGCTTTGAGGGGAGCATAATCTCTATTCTGGCATGCAACTCCCATTGGCATGAGACTCCAAGTTGCACATAGTGTTTTTGAATCTTTTCATCTCAAAATGTTTGGTCACCAACCACCACCATTGGATCTCGCTTCAACTGATTCATAAAATGAGAATGGATGAGAGATTGACACTTGACAAACTTGCCAAAGATCTCATCTTGCTTTTTTCTATGGTATGATTGTATGATAATTAATATATTAAAAAAATAATTAAAAATTAAAATCTTTTGTGAGGTAATTTATAATTTATAAGTTTGTTATTAAAAAATATAACAAATATAGAAATAGTCTATGATTAGTAAATCAATTTGATTTATTAATGTCATTAAAGTAAATATTGTGATTTAGAGTTCTTAACCATTGAAATCATCGATTTTATTTACTTATTATAAAATACAATAAATATATAGAAACAATCTAGGATCTATAAAATAATTTGATTTAATATTGTCATTAAAATGAATGTTATGATTTAAAGTATTATTATTAACATATATTATTGAAATAAATCAAAATCTAATTTATATGATTTGGATGAATTAATTACGTGAAATATATACAAAATTTAAAATTCTAATTATAAGTGACAAAGCCAAATGCTACACTCATACGCTTAAAATATTTAGGTATACAATATTCAAACATCTATCTTCTCGTTTACGCAAAATCAAGAATCTAAATTGGCTTTTTCTCATTTTCATTCAAACAATCCTTCTGATTCGCTCTATTAACGTAATATAGACGTGGTTGATTAGGGTTTATGGTGTTTTGATTTTGTAGAAGAGGAGATTATGAAGGAATTAAGAAGAATGAAGAGAGATAGTTTTTTAATGTGAAGAGGAAGTGAAGAAGACAGAGGGGTTAAATTTTTTTGTTTCTCCCAACTCACCTGTTTGGGTTGCATTTTTTTTTTCATTTTTATTAATATTTATTTAATATTAATTAATAATTAATAAAATTAAAGTAAGACATACTTTCCTTACATAGAAACAATAAAAAAAGAGAATGCATGAGAGATTGACACTTGGAAAACTTGCCAAAGATCTCAACTTGCTTTTTTCTATTGTATGATAATTAATATATTAAAACAGTAATTAAAAATTAAAATCTTTGTGAGGTAATTTATAATTAACAAGTTTGTGATTATAAAATATAACAAATGTAGAAATAGTCTATGATTAATAAACTAATTTGATTTAGTAATGTCATTCTTAACCAATGAAATCATCGATTTTATTTTCTTATTATAAAATACAATAAATGTATTGAACAATCTAGGATCGATAAAACAATTTGATTTAGTATTGTCATTAAAATGAATGTTATGATTTAAATTTTATTACTAATATATATTATTGAAATAAATGAAAATCTAATTTATACCATTTGGATGAATTAATTACGTTTAAGAACAACAAAAATTTAAAAATTCTAATTTTAAGTGACAAAGCCAAATGCTACAATCATACAATTAAAATATTTACATGTTCAAATATTTAAACATCACTGCTACATAAATATTTTCTGGTTTACGCAAAATCAAGAATCTAAATTGGCTTCTTGTATCTCATTTTCATTCACACAATCCTTCGGATTATTAACGGATGCACTAAATGGTTCATTAACCGCCGCATCAAATTATTCTTCTTATATCTTATTTCCATTCAAATAGCCGTTTAAAATGCAAATTTACTAAATTTTTCACATCTTTATTTTTCGTATTTTCATTATATTGTGTTACTTTGTAGTCTGTTTTTCATGACATCGAAATCAAACAGATAGATAAAAGGGGTATAAAATCAACTTTTGTTAACAGAGAATTCAATTAGTTGGCTTTGAGGGGAGCATAATCTCTATTCTAGCATGCAACTCCCATTGGCATGGGACTCCAAGTTGCACATAGTGTTTTTGAATCTTTTCATCTCAAAATGTTTGGTCAGCAACCACCACCATTGATCTCGCTCAATGTATTCATAAATACTATCCAATTATGGTCGCTAACCTATACAAAAATTTCAAAAATAAATTAAAGGTAGCATCTATATTAGTTAAGTATTTGTAACTTATTCTCTACCAAAGAAAAGTCCTTAACTTCCGTAAACATCGTAAGAGGGTCCTTATATCTTCCATCAAGGTTTCACATAATCCCTTTAGTTTTCTCTCCGCTCAAGAGACCTAAAACATTCAAAACAAAAATCAAAACTCAAAATTAGGAGCGATTAAGAATCTTGTTCCTATTTATATATATTTATACAATAGAATTTGATACAAAATATCCGGAAAATTATTGTGATGTATCCTAGAGGGTTTAGGATTCAAACTTTGAGGTTCAAATTTTGTTGCTTCTCCCAACTCAATTGCTTGGGTTCCAATTGATATCAATGACTGCATTTTCAAAGAAACTATTGAGTCCAAGCATACATGATTTAACGTGTTCATAACAAACATTTTTTTTCATTTTATTAATATTTATTTAATTTAAAATAATTAATAATTAATAATTAAAGTAAGATAACTTTCCTTTTATGGCAACAATATAAATGAGAATGCATGAGAGATTGATACTTGGCAAACTTTCCAAGATCTCATCTTGCTTTTTTTCATGGTATGATTGTATGATAATTAATATAATAAATAATTAAAAAATTAAAATCTTTTGTGAGGTAATTTATAATTTATAAGTTTGTTATTATAAAATATAACAAATATAGAAATAGTCTATGATTAGTAAACTAATTTGATTTATTAATGTCATTAAAGTAAATATTGTGATTTAGAGTTCTTAACCATTGAAATCATCGATTTTATTTATTATTATAAAATATAATATATAGAAACATCAAGTTGAGGGGAGAATAATTTATTCGTATGCAACTCCCATTGGCATGAGACTCTGATTTATAGTGTATTTGAATCTTTTCATCTCAAAATGTTGGTCACCAACCACCACCATTGGATCTCGCTCAACAGATTCATAAAATGAGAATGGATGAGAGATTGACACTTGACAAACTTGCCAAAGATCTCATCTTCTTTTTCTATAAAAGATTGTATGACACTAATATATTAAAAAATAATTAAAAAAATTAAAATCTTTTGTGAGGTAATTTATATTTATAAGATTGTTATTATAAAAAAATAACAAATAGAAATAGTCTATGATTAGTAAACTAATTTGATTTATTAATGTCATTAAAGTAAATATTGTGATTTAGAGTTCTAACCATTGAAATTATCGATTTTATATACTTATTATAAAATACAATAAAATATATAGAAACAATCTAGGATCTATAAAATAATTTGATTTAATATTGTTTAAAATGAATGTTATGATTTAGCATTATTATTAATATATATTATTGAAATAAATCAAAATCTAATTTATATGATTTGGATGAATTAATTACGGAAATATATACTTAAAATTTAAGAATTCTAATTATAAGTGACAAAGCCAAATGCTACCTCATACGCTTAAAATATTTAGGTATACAAATATTCAAACATCATTGCTAAAATCGGGTTTACGAAAATCAAAAATCTAAATCGCTTCTTCTCATTTTTATTCACAATCCTTTGATTATTAACAGACATACCAAATCGCTCGTATTAACGCAGAACGACGGTGGTTGAAGAATGAAGAGAGATAGTTTTTAATGTGAAGAGGAAGTGAAGAAGACAAAGGGTTTAAATTTTTTTGTTTCTCCCAACTCCGTCGGTTGCATTTTATTAATATTTATTTAATTTAAATTAATTAATAATTAAAAATTAAAGTAAGACAAACATTCCTTTTATATAAATAATAAAAAAGAGAATGCTTGAGAGATTGACACTGGAAAACTTGCCAAAGATCTCAACTTGCTTTTTCTATTGTATGATAATTAATATATTAAAACAATTAAAATTAAAATCTTTTGTGAGGTAATTTAAAATTAATAAGTTTGTGATTATAAAATATAACAAATGTAGAAATAGTCTATGATTAATAAACTAATTTGCTTTATCAATGTCATTCATAACCATTGAAATCATCGATTTTATTTTTCTTATTATAAAATACAATAAATGTAGAACAATCTAGGATCGATAAACAATTTGATTTAATATTGTCATTAAAATGAATGTTATGATTTAAAGTTTTATTTCTAACATATATTATTGAAATAATGAAAATCTAATTTATAACATTTGGATGAATTAATTACTAATTTTAAGTGACAAAGCCAATGCTATACCATACAATTAAAATATTTAGTATACAAATATTTAAACATCATCACATAAATATTTTCCGGTTTACGCAAATAAACGAAAAGTCCTTAACTTCAAACAACATCGTTAAGAGTGCTTATATCTTCCATCAAGGTTTCACTATAATCCCTTTAGTTTTTCTCTATTTAAGAGACCTAAAAACATTCAAAACAAAAATCAAAACTCAAAATTAGGAGTTCGATTAAGCTTGTTCCTATTTATATATATTTATACAATAGAATTTGACAAAATATCCGAAAATAGAATTTGATACAAAATATCCGGAAAATTATTGATGTATCCTAGAGGTTTAGGATTCAAACTTTGAGGTTCAAATTTTTGTTGCTTCTCCCAACTCACCCGTTTGGGTTCCAATTGATATCAATGACTGATTTTCAAAGAACTATTATAGTCCAAGCATACATGATTTAACGTGTTCATAATAAGAACATTTTTTTTCTTCATTTTATTAATATTTATTTAATTTAATAATTAATATAATTAAAGTAAGACAAACTTTCCTTTATGGCAACAATATAAAATGAGAATGCATGAGAGATCGATACACTGACAAAATTTGCCTAGATCCATTTGCTTTTTTCTATGGTATGATTTATGATAATTAATATAAGAATAAATAATTAAAAATTAAAATCTTGTGAGGTAATTTATAATTTATAAGTTTGTTAATATAAAATATAACAATATAGAAATAGTCTATGATTAGTAAACTAATTTGATTTATTAATGTCATTAAAGTAAATATTGTGATTTAGAGTTTTAACCATTGAATCATCGATTTTATTTACTTATTATAAAATACAATAAATATATAAACAATCTAGGATCTATAAAATAATTTGATTTAATATTGTCATTAAAATGAATGTTATGATTTAAAGTATTATTATTAACATATATTATTGAAATAAATCAAAATCTAATTTATATGATTTGGATGAATTAATTACGAAATATATACAAAATTTAAAATTTAATTTTAAGTGACAGTCAAATGCTACACTCATACGCTTAAAATATTTAGGTATACAAATATTCAAACATC
>CM038793.1:175997142-176051935 GCA_021764765.1 Vicia sativa | reverse complement strand
TTCAAGTCATTCTTCAAACTATGAAAATGATGTTTCATTTTCCACATTTAAATTGAAGTCATTTCTTAACCTTGACGAAAAGTTTTCTAAGTTTCATAAATGTGTACGTAACAATCTTGATTTGAAAACAATTTGAAATATATTGAATCAAGAAAGTATATTTCTAATTTTATTGGATGATATTTTCTGTTAACAAGAAAATCTTTTAATTTCTTGAATTATAGAAGATAATAAAATTTTAAATTCCTATTTGGACACAATAGCTAAAGTCTTAAATTAGATATTAGTATTACAAGTTTTAAACATCACTTGTAAATTGTCTTTTCCACTTTCCTGCTCTCTATTAAGCTTCCTCCGCTTCTCTTTTCATAATTTTCTCTCAAGTGTTGTCACTTAATGCTGTTTTTCCTAATTTGAACTTCAAATTATTCCAAACAAAAGGAGACTTCTTTTGGATTTTAACTCATAGTTTCCAATTGTTAGAATTATCAAAGTTTGATACAAAATAGTTGAATTTTGAAACAACAAGAGTATCCCAAATTTTTGATGTATCCTAAATTTTTGTTGCTTCTTTTAAGCGTTTTTCATCCATGTATATGAAGATTTGTCTAAAATTATAAATGACGCATTTTTCTTTCACTTAATATCAACTCATTTTCAATCTTTTAAGGTTTTTTTCATTCTAATCATTAAATTTTTGAATTAAAATAATTAATAAATAAACTTAAAGTATCACTATTTAGGCATGGTTCTTAAAATTTCTATCAATGGATTGATAGAGATAATTCTTGACCTTTCTTGCCTTTTCTCATGTTGTCATTTTCGATAATTGTTTTTGTAAATAATCATAATTAATTGTAATTGATAATTTTGTGATAATTTATAATTAAGTTTTATATAAAATATTACAAATATAGAAATAGTTTATGATTTAAACTAATGCTTATTAATGTCAATTAAAGTTAATATTGTGATTTAGAATTCTTAACCATTGAAATCATCGATTTTTACTTATTATAAAATACAATAAATATATAGAAACAATATAGGATCTAAAAAATAATTTGATTTAACATTGAATGAGATATTGAAAATAAATCAAAATCTAATTTATAATGATTTGGATGAATTAATTACGCCAAATATATAAAAATTTAAAATTTAATTTTATGTTAAATGTTACATCATATGCTTAAAATATTTAGGTATACAAATATTCAAAACATCATTATAAATATCTTCGTTTACGCAAAATCAAGAATCTAAATTGGCTTCTTCTCATTTTTATTCACACAAACTTTTCTCGATATTAAAAGATATACCAAATCGCTCGTGTGACGCAGACGTGGTGGTCAAGATCTAAGAGAGATAGTTTTAATGTGAAGAGGAAGGAAGAAGAAAGGGGTTTAAATTTTTTGTTTCTCCAACTCACCTGTTTGGGTTGTATTTATTAATATTTATTTAATTTAAATTAATTAATAATTAATAAAATTAAAGTAAGACAAACTTTCCTTTTATAACAACAATAGAAAAAGAGAATGCTTGAGAGATTGACACTTGGAAAACTTGCCAAAGATCTCAACTTGCTTTGTTCTATTGTATGATAATTAATATATTAAAACAGTAATTAAAAATTAAAATCTTTTGTGTGGTAATTTATAATTAAACAGTTTGTGATTATAAAATATAACAAATGTAGAAATAGTCTATAATTAATAAACTAATTTGATTTATTAATGTCATTCTTAACCATTGAAATCATTGATTTTATTTTCTCATTATAAAATACAATAAATGTATAGAATAATCTAGGATCGATAAAACAATTTGATTTAATATTGTCTAAATGAATGTCATGATTTTTTTATTACTAATATATATATAAATAAAAATCTAATTTTATACCATTTGATGAATTAAGCATTTAAGAACAACAAAAATTTAAAAATTTAATTTTAAGTGACAAAGCCAAATGCTAAAGTCTTAATTATTTGGTATACAAATATTTAAACATCACTACATAAATATTTTCTAGTTTATAAACCAAAGAAAGTCCTTAACTCCAAGAACATCATAAGAGGGTCCTTATATCTTCCATCAAGGTTTACATAATCCCTTTAGTTTTCTCCTTGCTAAGAGACCTAAAACATTCAAAACAAAACTAATCAAAATTAGAAGTGCGATTTAGAATCTTTCCTATTTATATATATTATTAAATAGAATTTGATACAAAATATCCGAAAATAGAACTTTGAGGTTCAAATTTTTGTTGCTTTTCCAATTAACTGCTTTGGTTCCAATTGATCAATAATTGAATTTTCAAAGAAACTATTGAGTTGTCGGCTATTGATTTAATTGTTCATAATAAACATTTTTTTTCTTCATTTTTATTATTATTTATTTAATTTAAAATAATTAATATAATTAAAGTAAGACAAACTTTCCTTTATGGCAACAATATAAAATGAGAATGCTTTATTTACATAAAACTTGCCAAAGATCCTATTTTTCATGGTATGATTGTATGATAATTAATATATTAAAAATAATTAAAAATTAAAATCTTTTGTGAGTAATTTATAATTTATAAGTTTATATTAAAAAATATAACAAATATATAAATAGTCTATGATTAGTAAAATTAATTGATTTATAAAGTAATGGATTTAGAGTTCTTAACCATTGAAATCATCTATTATTATAAATAAAATAAATATATATAGAAACAATCTAGGATCTATAAATAATTTGATTGATTTAATATTGTCATTAAAATGAATATATTATTATTAATATATATTATTAAAATAAATCAAAATCTAATTTATATGATTTGGATGAATATATTAAAAATTTAAAAATTTAAAATTATAATTTTGTGAGCAAAATGCCATTCCATATCAAATATTTTAGGTATATAAATATTCAAACATCTTAAAGAAATATTTTGGTTTACCAAATCAAGAATCTAAATTGTTTTCAACTTAGACGGTAAAGTTTGATTAGGTTTATGTGTGTTTTGATTTTTAGAAGAGATTCATAATTAATAATTGAAGAAGAGATAGTTTTTAGTGTGAAGATGAGAGATGAATTTGTTTCCCAACTCATTGCTTGATGGCATTTTTTGTATTTTATTAATATTTAGTTAATTTAAATTAATTAATAATTAACAAACTAAAGTAAGACAAACTTCCCTTTATATAAAGAGAACATGAGAGATTTATTAATTTGGAAAAGATCTCAACCCTATTTTTCATTAAAATAACAGAAAATCCCGGAGGTAATAAAATTAATAAGTTTGTGGATTATTAATAAACTAATTTGATTTATCACTAAACATATTTTATTTTCATAAAGAACAATCTAGGATCCAGAAAACAATAAAAATTAAAAATTTAATTTAAAGGATAAACAATCTACAATGAAAATAAAAGCAAATATTTAAAACATCGCTATTAAATATTTTCGAATAAAACATCAAATTTTATCCATCTCATTTTTCACCAATTTAATATTGTAGTACTAAATCGCTCGTATGCACTAAATCGCTCAGATTAAAATCAAATTATTCTTTCTTATATCTTATTTCCATTCACACAACCGCTTAAAATGAAAATTTACTAAATTTTTCACGTATTTTCATTTTCATTATATTGTGTTATTTTAGTCTCATGAAATCGAAACAGATGGATAAAAGGGTAAAATCAACTTTGGAATTCAATTAGTTGGCTTTATAACTTATTCTATATGCAACCCCATTGGCATGGGAGTTGAGCAGTGTTTTGAATCTTTTCATCTCAAATGTTTGTCACCAACCACCACCATGGATCTCGTCAGCCTATATTATCCAATTATCGAATCCATACAAAATTTCAAAAATAAATTAAAGGTAGCATCTATATTAGTTAAGTATTTGTAACTTATTCTCTACCAAAGAAAAGTCCTTAACTTCAATAAAGAGGGTCCTTATATCTTCCATCAAGGTTTCACATATAATCCCTTTAGTTTTCTCTCCGCTCAAGAGACCTAAAACATTCAAAACAAAAATCAAAACTCAAAATTACGAAAGGATTAAGAATCTTGTTCTATATATATATTATACAATAGAATTTAATACAAAATATCCGAAAATAGAATTTTTGAGGTTCAAATTTTTGTTGCTTTTCCCGACCACCGCTTGGGTTCCAATTGATATCAATGACTCGCATTTTGAAGTCCAGCATACATGATTTAACGTGTTCATAATAAACATTTTTTTCTTCATTTTATTAATATTTATTTAATTTAAAATAATTAATATAATTAAAGTAAGACAAACTTTCCTTTTATGGCAACAATATAAAATGAGAATGCATGAGAGATTGACACTTGGCAAACTTGCCAAAGATCTCATCTTGCTTTTTCTATGGTATGATGTATGATAATTAATATAATAATAATTAAAAATTAAAATTTTTTGTGAGGTAATTTATAATTTATAAGTTTGTTATAAAAATATAACAAATATAGAAATAGTCTATGATTAGTAAACTAATTTGATTTATTAATGTCATTAAAGTAAATATTATGATTTAGAGTTCTTAACCATTGAAATCATCGATTTACTTATTATAAAATACAAATATATAGAAACAATCTAGAAAATAATTTGATTTAATATTGTTATTAAAATGAATGTTATGATTTAAAGTATTATTATTAATATATATTATTAATTACGTGAAATAAATTATATTATAACATATTATTAATATATATGTTATGATTTATATTATTGAAATAATCAAAATCTAATTTATATGATTTGATGAATTAATTACGTGAAATATATACAAAAATTTAAAAATTTAATTTTAAGTGACAGCCAAATGCTATTATACGCTTAAAATATTTAGGTAATAAATATTCAAACATCACGCCTATAAATATTTTCCGGTTTACGCAAAATCAAGAATCTAAAATGGCTTCTTGTCATTTTCATTCACACAATCCGGATTATTAACAAACAAACCAAATCGATCAACTGTAACGTAGACTGGTGGTTGATTATATAGGGTTTATGTGGTGTTTTGATTTTCTAGAAGAGGAGATTATGCAAGGAATAAGAGAGATAGTTTTTTAATGTGAAGAGGAAGAAGAAGACAAATAAATTTTTTTTCCTTTCTCGTTTTCTCCCAACCTTATTTGTATTTTATTTATTTATTTAATTTAAATTAATTAATAATTAATAAAATTAAAGTAAGACAAACTTTCCTTTGATACAAAATAAAAGAGAATGCTTGAGAGATTGACACTTGGAAAACTTGCCAAAGATCTCAACTTCCTTTTTTCTATTGTATGATAATTAATATGTTAAAACAAGAATTAAAAATTAAAATCTTTTGTGAGGTAATTTAAAATTAATAAGTTTGTGATTATAAAATATAACAAATGTAGAAATAGTCTATGATTAATAAACTAATTTCATTTATTAATGTCATTTTTAACCATTAAATCATCGATTTTATTTTCTTATTATAAAATACAATAAATGTATAGAACAATCTAGGATCGATAAAACAATTTGATTTAATATTGTCATTAAAATGAATGTTATGATTTAAAGTTTTATTACTAATATATATTATTGAAATAAATGAAAATCTAATTTATAACATTTGGATGAATTAATTATTAATTTTAAGTGACAAAGCCAAATGCTACAAATTATACAATTAAAATATTTAGGTATACAAATATTTAAACATCACTCATAATAAATATTTTCTGTTTACGTAAAATCAAGAATCTAAATAGGCTTCTTGTATCTCATTTTCATTCACACAATCCTTCTGATTATTAATGTATGCACTCAAATCGCTGATTAACCATTACACCAAATTATTCTCTTCTTATATCTTATTTCTATTCACACACCGCTTAAAATGCAAATTTACTAAATTTTCACATCTTTATTATTCATATTTTCATTATTTTGGGTTACTTTGTAGTCTGCTTTTGATGACATCGAAATCAAACATAGATAAAAGGGGTATATAATCAACTTGTGAACAGAGAATTCAATTAGTTGGCTCGAGGGAAGCATAATCTCTATTCTAGCATGCAACTCCATTGGCATGGACTCAAGTCACAGATAGTGTTTTTGAATCTTTTCATCTCAAAATGTTTGGTCACCAACCACCACCATTGATCTCGCTCAAGATTCATAAATACTATCCAATTATGGTCGCTAACCTATACAAAATTTCAAAATAAATTAAAGGTAGCATCTATATTAGTTAAGTATTTGTAACTTATTCTCTACTCAAAGAAAAGTCCTTAACTTCCAAAGAACATCAAAGAGGGTCCTTATATCTTCCATCAAGGTTTCACATAATCCCTTTAGTTTTCTCCGCTCAAGAGACCTAAAACATTCAAAACAAAAATCAAAACTCAAAATTACGAAAAGGATTAAGAATCTTGTTCTATTTATATATATTTATACAATAGAATTTAATACAAAATATCCGAAAATAGAATTCTTTGAGGTTCAAATTTTTGTTGCTTTTCCCGACTCAATTGTTTGGGTTCCAATTGATATCAATGACTCGCATTTTGAAGTCCAAGCATACATGATTTAACGTTCATAACAAACATTTTTTCTTCATTTTATTAATATTTATTTAATTTAAAATAATTAATATAATTAAAGTAAGACAAACTTTCCTTTTATGGCAACAATATAAAATGAGAATGCATGAGAGATTGACACTTGGCAAACTTGCCAAAGATCTCATCTTGCTTTTTTCTATGGTATGAGGTATGATAATTAATATAATAAAAAATAATTAAAAATTAAAATCTTTTGTGAGGTAATTTATAATTTATAAGTTTGTTATTATAAAAATATAACAAATATAGAAATAGTCTATGATTAGTAAACTAATTTGATTTATTAATGTCATTAAAGTAAATATTATGATTTAGAGTTCTTAACCATTGAAATCATCGATTTTATTTACTTATTATAAAATACAATAAATATATAGAAACAATCTAGGATCTATAAAATAATTTGATTTAATATTGTTATTAAATGAATGTTATGATTTAAAGTATTATTATTAATATATATTAATTATTGAAATCATATTATTAACATATGTTAACATTATTATTATATGTTATGATTTATATTATTGAAATAAATCAAAATCTAATTTATATGATTTGGATGAATTAATTACGTGAAATATATACAAAAATTTAAAAATTCTAATTTTAAGTGAAAGCCAAATGCTACACTCATACGCTTAAAATATTTAGGTATATAAATATTCAAACATCACGGCTACGTAAATAGCTTCGTTTACGTAAAATCAAGAATCTAAAATGGCTTTTGTCATTTTCATTCACACAATCCGATTATTAACAACAAACCAAATCGCTCGGATCAACGCAGAACGTAGACGGTGGTGGTTGATTATATAGGTTTATGTGGTGTTTTGATTTTCTAGAAGAGGAGATTATGCAAGGAATTAAGAAGAATGAAGAGAGATAGTTTTTAATGTGAAGAGGAAGTGAAGAAGAGGGGTTTAAATTTTTTTTTTCTCCCAACTCAATTTTTATTTGCTTTTTATTAATATTTATTTAATTTAAATTAATTAATAATTAATAAAATTAAAGTAAGACAAACTTTCCTTTGATAGCAAATAATAAAAAGAGAATGCTTGAGAGATTGACACTTGGAAAAGATCTCAACTTCCTTTTTTCTATTGTATGATAATTAATATGTTAAAACAAGAATTAAAAATTAAAATCTTTGTGAGGTAATTTAAAATTAATAAGTTTGTGATTATAAAATATAACAAATGTAGAAATAGTCTATGATTAATAAACTAATTTCATTTATTAATGTCATTTTTAACCATTAAAATCATCGATTTTATTTTCTTATTATAAAATACAATAAATGTATAGAACAATCTAGGATCGATAAAACAATTTGATTTAATATTGTCATTAAAATGAATGTTATGATTTAAAGTTTTATTACTAATATATATTATTGAAATAAATGAAAATCTAATTTATAACATTTGATGAATTAATTATTAATTTTAAGTGACAAAGCCAAATGCTACCATACAATTAAAATATTTAGGTATACAAATATTTAAACATCACCTACATAAATATTTTTTTACGCAAAATCAAGAATCTAAATAGGCTTCTTGTATCTCATTTTTATTCACACAATCCTTCTGATTATTAATGATGCACTAAATCGCTCAGATTAACCACACCAAATTATTCTCTTATATCTTATTTCTATTCACATAGCTTAAAATGCAAATTTACTAAATTTTTCACATCTTTATTATTCATATTTTCATTATTTTTTACTTTGTAGTCTGCTTTTGATGACATCGAAATCAAATGATAGATAAAAGGGGTATATAATCAACTTTGTGAATGAGAATTCAATTAGTTGGCTCGAGGGAAGCATAACTTTATTCTAGCATGCAACTCCCATTGGCATGGACTCCAAGTTGCATAGTGTTTTTGAATCTTTTCATCTCAAAATATTTTCACCAACCACCACCATTTGATCCGCTTCAATGATTCATAAATACTATCCAATTATGGTCGCTAACCATACAAAATTTCAAAAATAAATTAAAGGTAGCATCTATATTAGTTAAGTATTTGTAACTTATTCTCTACCAAAGAAAAGTCCTTAACTTCCAGCAACATCGTTAAGAGGGTCCTTATATCTTCCATCAAGGTTTCACATAATCCCTTTAGTTTTCTCTCCGTTCAAGAGACCTAAAAACATTCAAAACAAAAATCAAAACTCAAAATTACGAAAAGCGATTAAGAATCTTGTTCCTATTTATATATATTTATACAATAGAATTTAATACAAAATATCCGGAAAATAGAATTCTTTGAGGTTCAAATTTTGTTGCTTTTCCCGACTCACCGCTTGGGTTCCAATTGATATCAATGACTCTGCATTTTGAAGTCCAAGCATACATGATTTAACGTGTTCATAACAAACATTTTTTTCTTCATTTTTATTAATATTTATTTAATTTAAAATAATTAATATAATTAAAGTAAGACAAACTTTCCTTTTATGGCAACAATATAAAATGAGAATGCATGAGAGATTGACACTTGGCAAACTTGCAAAGATCTCATCTTGCTTTTTCTATGGTATGAGTGTATGATAATTAATATAATAAAAAAATAATTAAAATTAAAATCTTTTGTGAGGTAATTTATAATTTATAAGTTTGTTATTATAAAATATAACAAATATAGAAATAGTCTATGATTAGTAAACTAATTTGATTTATTAATGTCATTAAAGTAAATATTATGATTTAGAGTTCTTAACCATTGAAATCATCGATTTTATTTACTTATTATAAAATACAATAAATATATAGAAACAATCTAGGATCTATAAAATAATTTGATTTAATATTGTTATTAAAATGAATGTTATGATTTAAAGTATTATTATTAATATATATTAATTATGAAATAAATTATATTATTAACATATGTTAACATTATTATTAACATATGTTATGATTTATATTATTGAAATAAATCAAAATCTAATTTATATGATTTGGATGAATTAATTACGTGAAATATATACAAAAATTTAAAATTCTAATTTTAAGTGACAAAGCCAAATGCTACACTCATACGCTTAAAATATTTAGGTATATAATATTCAAACATCACGGCTACGTAAAATAGCTTCTTACGTAAAATCAAGAATCTAAAATGGCTTCTTGTCTTTCATTCACACAATCCGGATTATTAACAAAACAAACCAAATGCTCGGATCATCAACGAGACGGTATTATATAGGGTTTATGTGGTGTTTTGATTTTCTAGAAGAGGAGATTATGCAAGGAATTAAGAAGAGAGATAGTTTTTAATGTGAAGAGAAGTGAAGAAGACAAAGGGTTTAAATTTTTGTTTCTCCCAACTCACCGTTTTTGCATTTTTATTTGCTTTTTAATATTTATTTTTTTGTTTCTCCCAACTCACCGCTACATAAATATTTTCTGTTTACGAAAATCAAGAATCTAAATAGGCTTTGTATCTCATTTTCATTCACACAATCCTTCGATTATTAATACACTAAATTAATTAAATCATCACACCAAATTATTCTCTTCTTATATCTTATTTCTATTCACACAAATTGTAAATGCAAATTTACTAAATTTTTCACATCTTTATTATTCATATTTTCATTATTTTGGTTACTTTAGTCTGCTTTGATGACATCGAAATCAAAATGATAGATAAAAGGTATATAATCAACTTTTATGAACAGTGAGAATTCAATTAGTTGGCTTTGAGGGACATAATCTCTATTCTAGCATGCAACCCATTGGCATGGGACCTGTTGCACATATAGTGTTTTTGAATCTTTTCATCTCAAAATGTTTGGTCACCAACCACCACCATTGGATCTCGCCTCAATGTATTCATAAATACTATCCAATTATGGTCGCTAACCTATACAAAATTTCAAAATAAATTAAAGGTAGCATCTATATTAGTTAAGTATTTGTAACTTATTCTCTACTAAAGAAAAGTCCTTAACTTCCAAAGAACATCTTAAGAGGGTCCTTATATCTTCCATCAAGGTTTCACATAATCCCTTTAGTTTTCTCCCGCTCAAGAGACCTAAAAATTCAAAACAAAAATCAAAACTCAAAATTACGAAAAGGATTAAGAATCTTGTTCCTATTTATATATATTTATACAATAGAATTTAATACAAAATATCTGAAAATAGAATTTTGAGGTTCAAATTTTTGTTGCTTTCCCGACTCAATTGGGTTCCAATTTATCATGACTCATTTTGAAGTCCAAGCATACATGATTTAACGTTCATAACAAACATTTTTTCTTCATTTTTATTAATATTTATTTAATTTAAAATAATTAATATAATTAAAGTAAGACAAACTTTCCTTTTATGGCAATAATATAAAATGTTGAGAGATTGACACTGGCAAACTTGCCAAAGATCTCATCTTGCTTTTTTCTATGGTATGAGTGTATGATAATTATAATAAAAAAATAATTAAAAATTAAAATCTTTTGTGAGGTAATTTATAATTTATAAGTTTGTTATTATAAAATATAACAAATATAGAAATAGTCTATGATTAGTAAACTAATTTGATTTATTAATGTCATTAAAGTAAATATTATGATTTAGAGTTCTTAACCATTGAAATCATCGATTTTATTTACTTATTATAAAATACAATAAATATATAGAAACAATCTAGGATCTATAAAATAATTTGATTTAATATTGTTATTAAAATGAATGTTATGATTTAAAGTATTATTATTAATATATATTAATTACGTGAAATAAATCATATTATTACATATGTTAACAATATGTTATGATTTATATTATTGAAATAAATCAAAATCTAATTTATATGATTTGGATGAATTAATTACGGAAATATATACAAAAATTTAAAAATTCTAATTTTAAGTGACAAAGCCAAATGCTACACTCATACGCTTAAAATATTTAGGTATAAATATTCAAACATCACGCTACGTAAATAGCTTCCGTTTACGCAAAATCAAGAATCTAAAATGGCTTCTGTCATTTTCATTCACACAATCCGGATTATTAACAAACAAACCAAATCGCTCGATCAACGCGTAACGACTTGTGGTGGTTGATTATAGGGTTTATGGTGTTTTTTGATTTTCTAGAGAGAGATTATGCAAGGAATTAAGAAGAATGAAGAGAGATAGTTTTTTAATGTGAAGAGGTGAAGAAGAAAAGGGGTTTAAATTTTTTGTTTCTCCCAACTCAGTTGGGTATTTTATTTGCTTTTATTAATATTTATTTTTTGTTTCTCCCAACTCATCACTACATAAATATTTTCTGTTTACGAAAATCAAGAATCTAAATAGGCTTTGTATCTCATTTTCATTCACACAATCCTTCTGATTATTAATGCATGCACCAAATCGCTCGATTAACCACACACCAAATTATTCTCTTCTTATATCTTATTTCTATTCACACAGCCGCTAAAATGCAAATTTACTAAATTTTTCACATCTTTATTATTCATATTTTCATTATTTTGGTTACTTTTAGTCTGCTTTTGATGACATCAAATCAAAATGTATAGATAAAAGGGTATATAATCAACTTTTATGAACAGAGAATTCAATTAGTTGGCTTTGGAGCATAATCTATTCTAGCATGCAACCCCATTGGCATGGGACTCCAAGTTGCATATAGTGTTTTGAATCTTTCATCTCAAAATGTTTGGTCACCAACCACCACCATTGATCTCGCTCAATGATTCATAAATACTATCCAATTATGGTCGCTAACCTATACAAAAATTTCAAAAATAAATTAAAGGTAGCATCTATATTAGTTAAGTATTTGTAACTTATTCTCTACTAAAGAAAAGTCCTTAACTTCCAAACATCGTTAAGAGGGTCCTTATATTCCATCAAGGTTTCACATAATCCCTTTAGTTTTCTCTCCGCTCAAGAGACCTAAAAACATTCAAAACAAAAATCAAAACTCAAAATTACGAAAAGGATTAAGAATCTTGTTCCTATTTATATATATTTATACAATAGAATTTAATACAAAATATCCGAAAATAGAATTTTGAGGTTCAAATTTTTTGCTTTTCCCACTCACCTTTGGGTTCCAATTGATATCAATGACTCGCATTTTGAAGTCCAAGCATACATGATTTAACGTGTTCATAACAAACATTTTTTCTTCATTTTTATTAATATTTATTTAATTTAAAATAATTAATATAATTAAAGTAAGACAAACTTTCCTTTTATGGCAACAATATAAAATGAGAATGCATGAGAGATTGACACTTGGCAAACTTGCAAAGATCTCATCTTGCTTTTTCTATGGTATGAGTGTATGATAATTAATATAATAAAAAATAATTAAAAATTAAAATCTTTTGTGAGGTAATTTATAATTTATAAGTTTGTTATTATAAAATATAACAAATATAGAAATAGTCTATGATTAGTAAACTAATTTGATTTATTAATGTCATTAAAGTAAATATTATGATTTAGAGTTCTTAACCATTGAAATCATCGATTTTATTTACTTATTATAAAATACAATAAATATATAGAAACAATCTAGGATCTATAAAATAATTTGATTTAATATTGTTATTAAAATGAATGTTATGATTTAAAGTATTATTATTAATATATTAATTACGTGAAATAAATCATATTATTAACATATGTTAACATTATTATTAACATATATGATTTATATTATTGAAATAAATCAAAATCTAATTTATATGATTTGGATGAATTAATTACGTGAAATATATACAAAAATTTAAAAATTTAATTTTAAGTGACAAAGCCAAATGCTACACTCATACGCTTAAAATATTTAGGTATATAAATATTCAAACATCACGGCTATGTAAATAGCTCGTTTACGAAAATCAAGAATCTAAAATGGCTTCTTGTCATTTTCATTCACACAATCCGGATTATTAACAAACAAACCAAATCGCTCGATCAACTAACGAGACGGTGGTGGTTGATTATATAGGTTTATGTGGTGTTTTGATTTTCTAGAAGAGGAGATTATAAGGAATTAAGAAGAATGAAGAGAGATAGTTTTTTAATGTGAAGAGGAAGTGAAGAAGACAAAGGGGTTTAAATTTTTTTGTTTCTCCCAACTCACCTGTTTGGGTTGCATTTTTATTTGCTTTTTTATTAATATTTATTTAATTTAAATTAATTAATAATTAATAAAATTAAAGTAAGACAAACTTTCCTTTGATAGCAACAATAAAAAAAGAGAATGCTTGAGAGATTGACACTTGGAAAACTTGCCAAAGATCTCAACTTCCTTTTTTCTATTGTATGATAATTAATATGTTAAAACAGAATTAAAAATTAAAATCTTTTGTGAGGTAATTTAAAATTAATAAGTTTGTGATTATAAAATATAACAAATGTAGAAATAGTCTATGATTAATAAACTAATTTCATTTATTAATGTCATTTTTAACCATTAAAATCATCGATTTTATTTTCTTATTATAAAATACAATAAATGTATAGAACAATCTAGGATCGATAAAACAATTTGATTTAATATTGTCATTAAAATGAATGTTATGATTTAAAGTTTTATTACTAACATATATTATTGAAATAAATGAAAATCTAATTTATAACATTTGGATGAATTAATTATTATTTTTTATGACAAAGCCAAATGCTAAATATACAATTAAAATATTTAGGTATACAAATATTTAAACATCAACGCTACATAAATATTTTCTCGGTTTACTTAAAATCAAGAATCTAAATAGGCTTCTTGTATCTCATTTTCATTCACACAATCCTTGGATTATTAATGCATGCACTAAATCGCTCGATTAACCGTCACACCAAATTATTCTCTTCTTATATCTTATTTCTATTCACACACCGCTTAAAATGCAAATTTACTAAATTTTCACATCTTTATTATTCATATTTTCATTATTTTGGTTACTTTGTAGTCTTTTTGATGACATCAAATCAAACAGATAG
Organism: Vicia sativa; assembly: GCA_021764765.1. Classification (NCBI taxonomy): domain Eukaryota; kingdom Viridiplantae; phylum Streptophyta; class Magnoliopsida; order Fabales; family Fabaceae; genus Vicia; species Vicia sativa. The sequence goes on along the minus strand of CM038793.1, from coordinate 176,037,298 downwards.
ATAAAAGGGTATATAATCAACTTTTGAATGAGAATTCAATTAGTTGGCTTGAGGGAGCATAATCTCTATTCTAGCATGCAACTCCCATTGGCATGGGACTCCAAGTTGCACATAGTGTTTTTGAATCTTTTCATCTCAAAATGTTTGGTCACCAACCACCACCATTGGATCTCGCTTCAATTTCATAAATACTATCCAATTATGGTCGCTAACCTATACAAAATTTCAAAAATAAATTAAAGGTAGCATCTATATTAGTTAAGTATTTGTAACTTATTCTCTACCAAAGAAAAGTCCTTAACTTCCAAAGAACATCAAGTAAGAGGGTCTTATATCTTCCATCAAGGTTTCACATAATCCCTTTAGTTTTCTCCGCTCAAGAGACCTAAAACATTCAAAACAAAAATCAAAACTCAAAATTACGAAAAGAATCTTGTTCCTATTTATATATATTTATACAATAGAATTTAATACAAAATATCCGAAAATAGAATCTTTGAGGTTCAAATTTTTGTTGCTTTTCCCGACTCACCCTTTGGGTTCCAATTGATATCAATGACTCTGCATTTTGAAGTCCAAGCATACATGATTTAACGTGTTCATAACAAACATTTTTTTCTTCATTTTTATTAATATTTATTTAATTTAAAATAATTAATATAATTAAAGTAAGACAAACTTTCCTTTTATGGCAACAATATAAAATGAGAATGCATGAGAGATTGACACTTGGCAAACTTGCCAAAGATCTCATCTTGCTTTTTTCTATGGTATGAGTGTATGATAATTAATATAATAAAAAAATAATTAAAAATTAAAATCTTTTGTGAGGTAATTTATAATTTATAAGTTTGTTATTATAAAAATATAACAAATATAGAAATAGTCTATGATTAGTAAACTAATTTGATTTATTAATGTCATTAAAGTAAATATTATGATTTAGAGTTCTTAACCATTGAAATCATCGATTTTATTTACTTATTATAAAATACAATAAATATATAGAAACAATCTAGGATCTATAAAATAATTTGATTTAATATTGTTATTAAAATGAATGTTATGATTTAAAGTATTATTATTAACATATATTAATTACGTGAAATAAATCATATTATTAACATATGTTAACATTATTATTAACATATGTTATGATTTATATTATTGAAATAAATCAAAATCTAATTTATATGATTTGGATGAATTAATTACGTGAAATATATACAAAAATTTAAAAATTCTAATTTTAAGTGACAAAGCCAAATGCTACACTCATACGCTTAAAATATTTAGGTATATAAATATTCAAACATCACGGCTACAGAAATAGCTTCTGGCAAAATCAAGAATCTAAAATGGCTTTGTCATTTTCATTCACACAATCCGGATTATTAACAAACAAACCAAATCGCTCGATCAACGCGAACGTAGACGGTGGTGGTTGATTATATAGGGTTTATGTGGTGTTTTGATTTTCTAGAAGAGGAGATTATGCAAGGAATTAAGAATGAAGAGAGATAGTTTTTAATGTGAAGAGGAAGTGAAGAAGACAAAGGGTTTAAATTTTTTGTTTCTCCCAACTCACTGTTTGGGTTGCATTTTTATTTGCTTTTTTATTAATATTTATTTAATTTAAATTAATTAATAATTAATAAAATTAAAGTAAGACAAACTTTCCTTTGATAGCAACAATAAAAAAAGAGAATGCTTGAGAGATTGACACTTGGAAAACTTGCCAAAGATCTCAACTTCCTTTTTTCTATTGTATGATAATTAATATGTTAAAAAGAATTAAAAATTAAAATCTTTTGAGGTAATTTAAAATTAATAAGTTTGTGATTATAAAATATAACAAATGTAGAAATAGTCTATGATTAATAAACTAATTTCATTTATTAATGTCATTTTTAACCATTAAAATCATCGATTTTATTTTCTTATTATAAAATACAATAAATGTATAGAACAATCTAGGATCGATAAAACAATTTGATTTAATATTGTCATTAAAATGAATGTTATGATTTAAAGTTTTATTACTAACATATATTATTGAAATAAATGAAAATCTAATTTATAACATTTGGATGAATTAATTATTAATTTTAAGTGACAAAGCCAAATGCTACAATCATACAATTAAAATATTTAGGTATACAAATATTTAAACATCATCGCTACATAAATATTTTCCTGTTTACTTAAAATCAAGAATCTAAATAGGCTTCGTATCTCATTTTCATTCACACAATCCTTCTGATTATTAATGTATGCACAAATCGCTTATTAACCATCACACCAAATTATTCTCTTCTTATATCTTATTTCTATTCACACCGCTTAAAATGCAAATTTACTAAATTTTTCACATCTTTATTATTCATATTTTCATTATTTTGGGTTACTTTTAGTCTTGATGACATCGAAATCAAACAGATAGATAAAAGGGTATATAATCAACTTTTGTGAACAGAGAATTCAATTAGTTGGCTTTGAGGGAGCATAATCTTATTCTAGCATGCAACTCCCATTGGCATGGGACTCAAGTTGCACATAGTGTTTTGAATCTTTTCATCTCAAAATGTTTGGTCACCAACCACCACCATTGATCTCGCTCAATGATTCATAAATACTATCCAATTATGGTCGCTAACCTATACAAAATTTCAAAAATAAATTAAAGGTAGCATCTATATTAGTTAAGTATTTGTAACTTATTCTCTACCAAAGAAAAGTCCTTAACTTCCAAAGAACATCGTAAGAGGGTCCTTATATCTTCCATCAAGGTTTCACATAATCCCTTTAGTTTTCTCTCCGCTCAAGAGACCTAAAACATTCAAAACAAAAATCAAAACTCAAAATTACGAAAGGATTAAGAATCTTGTTCCTATTTATATATATTTATACAATAGAATTTAATACAAAATATCTCGAAAATAGAATTCTTTGAGGTTCAAATTTTTGTTGCTTTTCCCGACTCACCTGTTTGGGTTCCAATTGATATCAATGACTCTGCATTTTGAAGTCCAAGCATACATGATTTAACGTGTTCATAACAAACATTTTTTTCTTCATTTTTATTAATATTTATTTAATTTAAAATAATTAATATAATTAAAGTAAGACAAACTTTCCTTTTATGGCAACAATATAAAATGAGAATGCATGAGAGATTGACACTTGGCAAACTTGCCAAAGATCTCATCTTGCTTTTTTCTATGGTATGAGTGTATGATAATTAATATAATAAAAAAATAATTAAAAATTAAAATCTTTTGTGAGGTAATTTATAATTTATAAGTTTGTTATTATAAAAATATAACAAATATAGAAATAGTCTATGATTAGTAAACTAATTTGATTTATTAATGTCATTAAAGTAAATATTATGATTTAGAGTTCTTAACCATTGAAATCATCGATTTTATTTACTTATTATAAAATACAATAAATATATAGAAACAATCTAGGATCTATAAAATAATTTGATTTAATATTGTTATTAAAATGAATGTTATGATTTAAAGTATTATTATTAATATATGTGAAATAAATTATATTATTAACATATGTTAACATTATTATTAACATATGTTATGATTTATATTATTGAAATAAATCAAAATCTAATTTATATGATTTGGATGAATTAATTACGTGAAATATATACAAAATTTAAAATTTAATTTTAAGTGACAAAGCCAAATGCTACACTCATACGCTTAAAATATTTAGGTATATAAATATTCAAACATCACGCCATGTAAATAGCTTCGTTTACGCAAAATCAAGAATCTAAAATGGCTTCTTGTCATTTTCATTCACACAATCCGGATTATTAACAAACAAACCAAATCGCTCGATCAACGTAACGAGATCGGGGTGGTTGATTATATAGGGTTTATGTGGTGTTTTTGATTTTCTAGAAGAGGAGATTATGCAAGGAATTAAGAAGAATGAAGAGAGATAGTTTTTAATGTGAAGAGGAAGTGAAGAAGACAAAGGGGTTTAAATTTTTTGTTTCTCCCAACTCACCGTGGGTTGCATTTTATTTGCTTTTTATTAATATTTATTTAATTTAAATTAATTAATAATTAATAAAATTAAAGTAAGACAAACTTTCCTTTGATAGCAACAATAAAAAAGAATGCTTGAGAGATTGACACTTGGAAAACTTGCCAAAGATCTCAACTTCCTTTTTTCTATTGTATGATAATTAATATGTTAAAAAGAATTAAAAATTAAAATCTTTTGTGAGGTAATTTAAAATTAATAAGTTTGTGATTATAAATATAACAAATGTAGAAATAGTCTATGATTAATAAACTAATTTCATTTATTAATGTCATTTTTAACCATTAAAATCATCGATTTTATTTTCTTATTATAAAATACAATAAATGTATAGAACAATCTAGGATCGATAAAACAATTTGATTTAATATTGTCATTAAAATGAATGTTATGATTTAAAGTTTTATTACTAATATATATTATTGAAATAAATGAAAATCTAATTTATAACATTTGGATGAATTAATTATTAATTTTAAGTGACAAAGCCAAATGCTACAATATACAATTAAAATATTTAGGTATACAAATATTTAAACATCATACATAAATATTTTCTCGGTTTACTTAAAATCAAGAATCTAAATAGGCTTCTTGTATCTCATTTTCATTCACACAATCCTTCTGGATTATTAATGTATTGCAAAATCGCTCGATTAACCGTCACACCAAATTATTCTCTTATATCTTATTTCTATTCACAATAAAATGCAAATTTACTAAATTTTTCACATCTTTATTATTCATATTTTCATTATTTTGGTTACTTTGTAGTCCTGCTTTTTGATGACATCAAATCAAACAGATAAAAGGGGTATATAATCAACTTTGTGAAGAGAATTCAATTAGTTGGCTTTGAGGGAGCATAATCTTATTCTAGCATGCAACTCCCATTGGCATGGGACTCAAGTTGCACATAGTGTTTTTGAATCTTTTCATCTCAAAATGTTTGGTCACCAACCACCACCATTGGATCTCGCTCAATGATTCATAAATACTATCCAATTATGGTCGCTAACCTATACAAAAATTTCAAAATAAATTAAAGGTAGCATCTATATTAGTTAAGTATTTGTAACTTATTCTCTACTAAAGAAAAGTCCTTAACTTCCAAAGAACATCGTAAGAGGGTCCTTATATCTTCCATCAAGGTTTCACATAATCCCTTTAGTTTTCTCCGCTCAAGAGACCTAAAACATTCAAAACAAAAATCAAAACTCAAAATTACGAAGCGATTAAGAATCTTGTTCCTATTTATATATATTTATACAATAGAATTTAATACAAAATATCCGAAAATAGAATTCTTTGAGGTTCAAATTTTTGTTGCTTTTCCCGACTCACCTGTTTGGGTTCCAATTGATATCAATGACTCTGCATTTTGAAGTCCAAGCATACATGATTTAACGTGTTCATAACAAACATTTTTTTCTTCATTTTTATTAATATTTATTTAATTTAAAATAATTAATATAATTAAAGTAAGACAAACTTTCCTTTTATGGCAACAATATAAAATGAGAATGCATGAGAGATTGACACTTGGCAAACTTCTACAAAGATCTCATCTTGCTTTTTCTATGGTATGAGTGTATGATAATTAATATAATAAAAAATAATTAAAAATTAAAATCTTTTGTGAGGTAATTTATAATTTATAAGTTTGTTATTATAAAATATAACAAATATAGAAATAGTCTATGATTAGTAAACTAATTTGATTTATTAATGTCATTAAAGTAAATATTATGATTTAGAGTTCTTAACCATTGAAATCATCGATTTTATTTACTTATTATAAAATACAATAAATATATAGAAACAATCTAGGATCTATAAAATAATTTGATTTAATATTGTTATTAAAATGAATGTTATGATTTAAAGTATTATTATTAATATATTAATTACGTGAAATAAATCATATTATTAACATATGTTAACATTATTATTAATATATGTTATGATTTATATTATTGAAATAAATCAAAATCTAATTTATATGATTTGGATGAATTAATTACGTGAAATATATACAAAATTTAAAAATTCTAATTTTAAGTGACAAAGCCAAATGCTACAACATACGCTTAAAATATTTAGGTATATAAATATTCAAACATCACGCGTAAATAGCTTCCGTTTACGCAAAATCAAGAATCTAAAATGGCTTCTTGTCATTTTCATTCACACAATCCGGATTATTAACAAACAAACCAAATCGCTCGATCAACTTAACGAGACGGTGGTGGTTGATTATATAGGGTTTATGTGGTGTTTTGATTTTCTAGAAGAGGAGATTATGCAAGGAATTAAGAAGAATGAAGAGAGATAGTTTTTAATGTGAAGAGGAAGTGAAGAAGACAAAGGGTTTAAATTTTTTGTTTCTCCCAACTCACCTGCTTGGGTTGCATTTTATTTGCTTTTTATTAATATTTATTTAATTTAAATTAATTAATAATTAATAAAATTAAAGTAAGACAAACTTTCCTTTGATAGCAAAAAAGAGAATGAGAGATTGACACTTGGAAAACTTGCAAAGATCTCAACTTCCTTTTTTCTATTGTATGATAATTAATATGTTAAACAAGAATTAAAAATTAAAATCTTTTGTGAGGTAATTTAAAATTAATAAGTTTGTGATTATAAAATATAACAAATGTAGAAATAGTCTATGATTAATAAACTAATTTCATTTATTAATGTCATTTTTAACCATTAAAATCATCGATTTTATTTTCTTATTATAAAATACAATAAATGTATAGAACAATCTAGGATCGATAAAACAATTTGATTTAATATTGTCATTAAAATGAATGTTATGATTTAAAGTTTTATTACTAATATATTATTGAAATAAATGAAAATCTAATTTATAACATTTGGATGAATTAATTATTAATTTTAAGTGACAAAGCCAAATGCTACAAATATAAATATTTAGGTATACAAATATTTAAACATCATCTACATAAATATTTTCTGGTTTACGCAAAATCAAGAATCTAAATAGGCTTCTTTGTATCTCATTCATACACAATCCTTCTGATTATTAATGTAATTCGTCGATTAATCACACACCAAATTATTCTCTTCTTATATCTTATTTCTATTCACACAAATTTTAAAATGCAAATTTACTAAATTTTTCACATCTTTATTATTCATATTTTCATTATTTTGTTACTTTGTAGTCTGCTTTTGATGACATCAAATCAAAAGATAGATAAAGGTATATAATCAACTTTTGTGAACAGAGAATTCAATTAGTTGGCTCGAGGAAGCATAATTTATTCTAGTATGCAACTCCCATTGGCATGGGACTCCAAGTTGCATAGTGTTTTTGAATCTTTTCATCTCAAAATGTTTGGTCACCAACCACCACCATTGGATCTCGCTTCAATATTCATAAATACTATCCAATTATGGTCTAACCTATACAAAATTTCAAAAATAAATTAAAGGTAGCATCTATATTAGTTAAGTATTTGTAACTTATTCTCTACCAAAGAAAAGTCCTTAACTTCCAACATCGTTAAGAGGGTCCTTATATCTTCCATCAAGGTTTCACATAATCCCTTTAGTTTTCTCTCCGCTCAAGAGACCTAAAACATTCAAAACAAAATCAAAACTCAAAATTACGAGTGCGATTAAGAATCTTGTTCCTATTTATATATATTTATACAATAGAATTTAATACAAAATATCCGAAAATAGAATTTTTGAGGTTCAAATTTTTGTTGCTTTTCCCGACTCAATTGTTTGGGTTCCAATTGATATCAATGACTCGCATTTTGAAGTCCAAGCATACATGATTTAACGTGTTCATAACAAACATTTTTTTTCATTTTTATTAATATTTATTTAATTTAAAATAATTAATATAATTAAAGTAAGACAAACTTTCCTTTTATGGCAACAATATAAAATGAGAATGCATGAGATTGACACTTGGCAAACTTGCAAAGATCTCATCTTGCTTTTTTCTATGGTATGAGTGTATGATAATTAATATAATAAAAATAATTAAAAATTAAAATCTTTTGTGAGGTAATTTATAATTTATAAGTTTGTTATTATAAAATATAACAAATATAGAAATAGTCTATGATTAGTAAACTAATTTGATTTATTAATGTCATTAAAGTAAATATTATGATTTAGAGTTCTTAACCATTGAAATCATCGATTTTATTTACTTATTATAAAATACAATAAATATATAGAAACAATCTAGGATCTATAAAATAATTTGATTTAATATTGTTATTAAAATGAATGTTATGATTTAAAGTATTATTATTAACATATATTAATTACGTGAAATAAATCATATTATTAACATATGTTAACATTATTATTAACATATGTTATGATTTATATTATTGAAATAAATCAAAATCTAATTTATATGATTTGGATGAATTAATTACGTGAAATATATACAAAATTTAAAAATTTAATTTTAAGTGACAAAGCCAAATGCTACACTCATACGCTTTAAAATATTTAGGTATATAAATATTCAAACATCACGGCTATGTAAATAGCTTCGTTTACGCAAAATCAAGAATCTAAAATGGCTTTGTCATTTTCATTCACACAATCCGGATTATTAACAAACAAACCAAATCGCTCGATCAACTAACGTAGACTTGGTGGTTGATTATATAGGTTTATGTGGTGTTTTGATTTTCTAGAAGAGGAGATTATGCAAGGAATTAAGAAGAATGAAGAGAGATAGTTTTTAATGTGAAGAGGAAGTGAAGAAGACAAAGGGTTTAAATTTTTTTTCTCCCAACTCACCTGTTTGGTTGCATTTTATTTGCTTTTTATTAATATTTATTTAATTTAAATTAATTAATAATTAATAAAATTAAAGTAAGACAAACTTTCCTTTGATAGCAACAATAAAAAGAGAATGCTTGAGAGATTGACACTTGGAAAACTTGCCAAAGATCTCAACTTCCTTTTTTTCTATTGTATGATAATTAATATGTTAAAACAGTAATTAAAAATTAAAATCTTTTGTGAGGTAATTTAAAATTAATAAGTTTGTGATTATAAAATATAACAAATGTAGAAATAGTCTATGATTAATAAACTAATTTCATTTATTAATGTCATTTTAACCATTAAAATCATCGATTTTATTTTCTTATTATAAAATACAATAAATGTATAGAACAATCTAGGATCGATAAAACAATTTGATTTAATATTGTCATTAAAATGAATGTTATGATTTAAAGTTTTATTACTAACATATATTATTGAAATAAATGAAAATCTAATTTATAACATTTGATGAATTAATTATTAATTTTATGACAAAGCCAAATGCTACCATACAATTAAAATATTTAGGTATACAAATATTTAAACATCATCGCTACATAAATATTTTCTGGTTTACGCAAAATCAAGAATCTAAATAGGCTTGTATCTCATTTTCATTCACACAACCTTCTGATTATTAATGTATGCACTAAATCGCTGATTAATCACACCAAATTATTCTCTTCTTATATCTTATTTCTATTCACATGCTTAAAATGCAAATTTACTAAATTTTTTCACATCTTTATTATTCATATTTTCATTATTTTGGTTACTTTGTAGTCCTTTTGATGACATCAAATCAAAGATAGATAAAAGGGTATATAATCAACTTTTGTGAACAGAGAATTCAATTAGTTGGCTTTGAGGGGAGCATAATCTCTATTCTAGCATGCAACCCCATTGGCATGGGACTCCAAGTTGCACATAGTGTTTTTGAATCTTTCATCTCAAAATGTTTGGTCACCAACCACCACCATTGGATCTCGCTTCAATGTATTCATAAATACTATCCAATTATGGTCGCTAACCTATACAAAATTTCAAAAATAAATTAAAGGTAGCATCTATATTAGTTAAGTATTTGTAACTTATTCTCTACCAAAGAAAAGTCCTTAACTTCCAAAGAACATCGTAAGAGGGTCCTTATATCTTCCATCAAGGTTTCACATAATCCCTTTAGTTTTCTCCGCTCAAGAGACCTAAAACATTCAAAACAAAAATCAAAACTCAAAATTACGAAAAGATTAAGAATCTTGTTCCTATTTATATATATTTATACAATAGAATTTAATACAAAATATCTCGAAAATAGAATTTTTGAGGTTCAAATTTTTGTTGCTTTTCCCGACTCAATTTTGGGTTCCAATTGATATCAATGACTCGCATTTTGAAGTCCAAGCATACATGATTTAACGTGTTCATAACAAACATTTTTTTTTCATTTTTATTAATATTTATTTAATTTAAAATAATTAATATAATTAAAGTAAGACAAACTTTCCTTTTATGGCAACAATATAAAATGAGAATGCATGAGATTGACACTGGCAAACTTGCCAAAGATCTCATCTTGCTTTTTCTATGGTATGAGTGTATGATAATTAATATAATAAAAAATAATTAAAAATTAAAATCTTTTGTGAGGTAATTTATAATTTATAAGTTTGTTATTATAAAATATAACAAATATAGAAATAGTCTATGATTAGTAAACTAATTTGATTTATTAATGTCATTAAAGTAAATATTATGATTTAGAGTTCTTAACCATTGAAATCATCGATTTTATTTACTTATTATAAAATACAATAAATATATAGAAACAATCTAGGATCTATAAAATAATTTGATTTAATATTGTTATTAAAATGAATGTTATGATTTAAAGTATTATTAAACATATATTAATTACGTGAAATAAATCATATTATTAACATATGTTAACATTATTATTAACATATGTTATGATTTATATTATTGAAATAAATCAAAATCTAATTTATATGATTTGGATGAATTAATTACGTGAAATATATACAAAATTTAAAAATTTAATTTTAAGTGACAAAGCCAAATGCTACACTCATACGCTTAAAATATTTAGGTATATAAATATTCAAACATCACCATGTAAATAGCTTCCGTTTACGCAAAATCAAGAATCTAAAATGGCTTCTTGTCATTTTCATTCACACAATCCGATTATTAACAAACAAACCAAATCGCTCGATCAACCAGTAACGAGACTGGTGGTTGATTATATAGGGTTTATGTGGTGTTTTGATTTTCTAGAAGAGGAGATTATGCAAGGAATTAAGAAGAATGAAGAGAGATAGTTTTTAATGTGAAGAGGAAGTGAAGAAGACAAAGGGGTTTAAATTTTTTGTTTCTCCCAACTCAATGCTTAGTTGCATTTTTATTTGCTTTTTTATTAATATTTATTTAATTTAAATTAATTAATAATTAATAAAATTAAAGTAAGACAAACTTTCCTTTGATAGCAACAATAAAAAAAGAGAATGCTTGAGAGATTGACACTTGGAAAACTTGCCAAAGATCTCAACTTCCTTTTTTTCTATTGTATGATAATTAATATGTTAAAACAGTAATTAAAAATTAAAATCTTTGTGAGGTAATTTAAAATTAATAAGTTTGTGATTATAAAATATAACAAATGTAGAAATAGTCTATGATTAATAAACTAATTTCATTTATTAATGTCATTTTTAACCATTAAAATCATCGATTTTATTTTCTTATTATAAAATACAATAAATGTATAGAACAATCTAGGATCGATAAAACAATTTGATTTAATATTGTCATTAAAATGAATGTTATGATTTAAAGTTTTATTACTAACATATATTATTGAAATAAATGAAAATCTAATTTATAACATTTGGATGAATTAATTATTAATTTTAAGTGACAAAGCCAAATGCTACAGTCATACAATTAAAATATTTAGGTATACAAATATTTAAACATCATCTACATAAATATTTTCTGTTTACGCAAAATCAAGAATCTAAATAGGCTTCTTGTATCTCATTTTCATTCACACAATCCTTCTGATTATTAATGTATGCACCAAATCGCTTTAACCACACAAATTATTCTTCTTATATCTTATTTCTATTCACATGTACCGCTTAAAATGCAAATTTACTAAATTTTTCACATCTTTATTATTCATATTTTCATTATTTTGGTTACTTTGTAGTCTGCTTTTGATGACATCAAATCAAACAGATAGATAAAAGGGGTATAATCAACTTTTGTGAGAATTCAATTAGTTGGCTCGAGGGAAGCATAATCTTATTCTAGCATGCAACTCCCATTGGCATGGGACTCCAAGTTGCACATAGTGTTTTGAATCTTTTCATCTCAAAATATTTGGTCACCAACCACCACCATTGGATCTCGCTTCAATGATCATAAATACTATCCAATTATGGTCGCTAACCTATACAAAAATTTCAAAATAAATTAAAGGTAGCATCTATATTAGTTAAGTATTTGTAACTTATTCTCTACCAAAGAAAAGTCCTTAACTTCCAAAGAACATCGTTAAGAGGGTCCTTATATCTTCCATCAAGGTTTCACATAATCCCTTTAGTTTTCTCCGCTCAAGAGACCTAAAACATTCAAAACAAAAATCAAAACTCAAAATTACGAAAAGGAAAGAATCTTGTTCCTATTTATATATATTTATACAATAGAATTTAATACAAAATATCTGAAAATAGAATTCTTTGAGGTTCAAATTTTTGTTGCTTTTTCCCGACTCACCGTTTGGGTTCCAATTGATATCAATGACTCGCATTTTGAAGTCCAAGCATACATGATTTAACGTGTTCATAACAAACATTTTTTTTTCATTTTTATTAATATTTATTTAATTTAAAATAATTAATATAATTAAAGTAAGACAAACTTTCCTTTATGGCAACAATATAAAATGAGAATGCATGAGATTGACACTTGGCAAACTTGCCAAAGATCTCATCTTGCTTTTTTCTATGGTATGAGTGTATGATAATTAATATAATAAAAAATAATTAAAATTAAAATCTTTTGTGAGGTAATTTATAATTTATAAGTTTGTTATTATAAAATATAACAAATATAGAAATAGTCTATGATTAGTAAACTAATTTGATTTATTAATGTCATTAAAGTAAATATTATGATTTAGAGTTCTTAACCATTGAAATCATCGATTTTATTTACTTATTATAAAATACAATAAATATATAGAAACAATCTAGGATCTATAAAATAATTTGATTTAATATTGTTATTAAAATGAATGTTATGATTTAAAGTATTATTATTAATATATATTAATTACGTGAAATAAATCATATTATTAACATATGTTAACATTATTATTAACATATGTTATGATTTATATTATTGAAATAAATCAAAATCTAATTTATATGATTTGGATGAATTAATTACGTGAAATATATAAAAATTTAAAATTTAATTTTAAGTGACAAAGCCAAATGCTACACTCATACGCTTAAAATATTTAGGTATATAAATATTCAAACATCACGGCATGTAAATAGCTTCCGTTTACGCAAAATCAAGAATCTAAAATGGCTTTTGTCATTTTCATTCACACAATCCGGATTATTAACAAACAAACCAAATCGCTCGTATCAACTAACGTAGACTGGTGGTTGATTATATGGGTTTATGTGGTGTTTTGATTTTCTAGAAGAGATTATGCAAGGAATTAAGAAGAATGAAGAGAGATAGTTTTTAATGTGAAGAGGAAGTGAAGAAGACAAAGGGGTTTAAATTTTTTGTTTCTCCCAACTCACTGTTGGGTTGCATTTTTATTTGCTTTTATTAATATTTATTTTTTTGTTTTCCCAACTCATCTACATAAATATTTTCGTTTACTTAAAATCAAGAATCTAAATAGGCTTCTGTATCTCATTTTCATTCACACAATCCTTCTGATTATTAATGATTGACTAAATCGCTCGATTAACCGTACACCAAATTATTCTCTTCTTATATCTTATTTCTATTCACATGTACCGCTTAAAATGCAAATTTACTAAATTTTTCACATCTTTATTATTCATATTTTCATTATTTTGGGTTACTTTGTAGTCTGTTTTTGATGACATCGAAATCAAACAGATAGATAAAAGGGGTATATAATCAACTTTTATGAACAGAGAATTCAATTAGTTGGCTTTGAGGGAGCATAATCTCTATTCTAGCATGCAACTCCCATTGGCATGGACTCAAGTTGTATATAGTGTTTTTGAATCTTTTCATCTCAAAATGTTTGGTCACCAACCACCACCATTGATCTCTTCAAGATTCATAAATACTATCCAATTATGGTCGCTAACCTATACAAAAATTTCAAAAATAAATTAAAGGTAGCATCTATATTAGTTAAGTATTTGTAACTTATTCTCTACTAAAGAAAAGTCCTTAACTTCCAAAACATCGTAAGAGGGTCCTTATATCTTCCATCAAGGTTTCACATAATCCCTTTAGTTTTCTCCGCTCAAGAGACCTAAAACATTCAAAACAAAAATCAAAACTCAAAATTACGAGCGATTAAGAATCTTGTTCCTATTTATATATATTTATACAATAGAATTTAATACAAAATATCCGAAAATAGAATTTTGAGGTTCAAATTTTGTTGCTTTTCCCGACTCAATTGGGTTCCAATTGATATCAATGACTCGCATTTTGAAGTCCAAGCATACATGATTTAACGTGTTCATAACAAACATTTTTTTCTTCATTTTTATTAATATTTATTTAATTTAAAATAATTAATATAATTAAAGTAAGACAAACTTTCCTTTTATGGCAACAATATAAAATGAGAATGCATGAGAGATTGACACTTGGCAAACTTAAAGATCTCATCTTGCTTTTTTCTATGGTATGAGTGTATGATAATTAATATAATAAAAATAATTAAAAATTAAAATCTTTTGTGAGGTAATTTATAATTTATAAGTTTGTTATTATAAAATATAACAAATATAGAAATAGTCTATGATTAGTAAACTAATTTGATTTATTAATGTCATTAAAGTAAATATTATGATTTAGAGTTCTTAACCATTGAAATCATCGATTTTATTTACTTATTATAAAATACAATAAATATATAGAAACAATCTAGGATCTATAAAATAATTTGATTTAATATTGTTATTAAAATGAATGTTATGATTTAAAGTATTATTATTATATATTAATTACGTGAAATAAATCATATTATTAACATATGTTAACATTATTATTACATATGTTATGATTTATATTATTGAAATAAATCAAAATCTAATTTATATGATTTGGATGAATTAATTACGTGAAATATATACAAAATTTAAAAATTCTAATTTTAAGTGACAAAGCCAAATGCTACTCATACGCTTAAAATATTTAGGTATATAAATATTCAAACATCACTACGTAAATAGCTTCGGTTTACGAAAATCAAGAATCTAAAATGGCTTTTGTCATTTTCATTCACACAATCCGGATTATTAACAAACAAACCAAATCGCTCGGATCAACTAAGTAACTAGACGGTGGTGGTTGATTATATAGGGTTTATGTGGTGTTTTTGATTTTCTAGAAGAGGAGATTATGCAAGGAATTAAGAAGAATGAAGAGAGATAGTTTTTTAATGTGAAGAGGAAGTGAAGAAGACAAAGGGGTTTAAATTTTTTTGTTTCTCCCAACTCACCTGTTTGGGTTGCATTTTTATTTGCTTTTTTATTAATATTTATTTAATTTAAATTAATTAATAATTAATAAAATTAAAGTAAGACAAACTTTCCTTTGATAGCAACAATAAAAAAAGAGAATGCTTGAGATTGACACTTGGAAAACTTGCCAAAGATCTCAACTTCCTTTTTTTCTATTGTATGATAATTAATATGTTAAAACAGTAATTAAAAATTAAAATCTTTTGTGAGGTAATTTAAAATTAATAAGTTTGTGATTATAAAATATAACAAATGTAGAAATAGTCTATGATTAATAAACTAATTTCATTTATTAATGTCATTTTTAACCATTAAAATCATCGATTTTATTTTCTTATTATAAAATACAATAAATGTATAGAACAATCTAGGATCGATAAAACAATTTGATTTAATATTGTCATTAAAATGAATGTTATGATTTAAAGTTTTATTACTAACATATATTATTGAAATAAATGAAAATCTAATTTATAACATTTGGATGAATTAATTATTAATTTTAAGTGACAAAGCCAAATGCTATAATATACAATTAAAATATTTAGGTATACAAATATTTAAACATCACTGCTACATAAATATTTTCTGGTTTACGCAAAATCAAGAATCTAAATAGGCTTCTTGTATCTCATTTTCATTCACACAATCCTTCGGATTATTAATGTATGCACCAAATCGCTCAGATTAACAATACACCAAATTATTCTTCTTATATCTTATTTCTATTCACATGTACCGTTTAAAATGCAAATTTACTAAATTTTTCACATCTTTATTATTCATATTTTCATTATTTTGGGTTACTTTGTAGTCTGTTTTTGATGACATCGAAATCAAACAGATAGATAAAAGGGGTATATAATCAACTTTTGTGAACAGAGAATTCAATTAGTTGGCTTTGAGGGAGCATAACTAGCATGCAACCCCATTGGCATGGGACTCAAGTTGCACATAGTGTTTTTGAATCTTTTCATCTCAAAATGTTTGGTCACCAACCACCACCATTGGATCTCGCCAATTCATCATAAATACTATCCAATTATGGTCGCTAACCTATACAAAAATTTCAAAATAAATTAAAGGTAGCATCTATATTAGTTAAGTATTTGTAACTTATTCTCTACCAAAGAAAAGTCCTTAACTTCCAAAGAGAGGGTCCTTATATCTTCCATCAAGGTTTCACATAATCCCTTTAGTTTTCTCTCCGCTCAAGAGACCTAAAACATTCAAAACAAAAATCAAAACTCAAAATTACGATTAAGAATCTTGTTCCTATTTATATATATTTATACAATAGAATTTAATACAAAATATCCGGAAAATAGAATTTTGAGGTTCAAATTTTGTTGCTTTTCCCGACTCAATTGTTTGGGTTCCAATTGATATCAATGACTCTGCATTTTGAAGTCCAAGCATACATGATTTAACGTGTTCATAACAAACATTTTTTCTTCATTTTATTAATATTTATTTAATTTAAAATAATTAATATAATTAAAGTAAGACAAACTTTCCTTTTATGGCAACAATATAAAATGAGAATGCATGAGAGATTGACACTTGGCAAACTTGCCAAAGATCTCATCTTGCTTTTTCTATGGTATGAGTGTATGATAATTAATATAATAAAAAATAATTAAAAATTAAAATCTTTTGTGAGGTAATTTATAATTTATAAGTTTGTTATTATAAAATAAACAAATATAGAAATAGTCTATGATTAGTAAACTAATTTGATTTATTAATGTCATTAAAGTAAATATTATGATTTAGAGTTCTTAACCATTGAAATCATCGATTTTATTTACTTATTATAAAATACAATAAATATATAGAAACAATCTAGGATCTATAAAATAATTTGATTTAATATTGTTATTAAAATGAATGTTATGATTTAAAGTATTATTATTAATATATATTAATTACGTGAAATAAATTATTATTAATATATGTTAACATTATTATTAACATATGTTATGATTTATATTATTGAAATAAATCAAAATCTAATTTATATGATTTGGATGAATTAATTACGTGAAATATATACAAAATTTAAAATTTTAATTTTAAGTGACAAAGCCAAATGCTACACTCATACGCTTAAAATATTTAGGTATATAAATATTCAAACATCACATGTAAATAGCTTCGGTTTACGCAAAATCAAGAATCTAAAATGGCTTTTGTCATTTTCATTCACACAATCCGGATTATTAACAAACAAACCAAATCGCTCGATCAACTAACGTAGACGGTGGTGGTTGATTATATAGGGTTTATGTGGTGTTTTTGATTTTCTAGAAGAGGAGATTATGCAAGGAATTAAGAAGAATGAAGAGATAGTTTTTAATGTGAAGAGGTGAAGAAGACAAAGGGTTTAAATTTTTTGTTTCTCCCAACTCACCTGTTTGGGTTGCATTTTTATTTGCTTTTTTATTAATATTTATTTAATTTAAATTAATTAATAATTAATAAAATTAAAGTAAGACAAACTTTCCTTTGATAGCAACAATAAAAAAAGAGAATGCTTGAGAGATTGACACTTGGAAAACTTGCCAAAGATCTCAACTTCCTTTTTTTCTATTGTATGATAATTAATATGTTAAAACAGTAATTAAAAATTAAAATCTTTTGTGAGGTAATTTAAAATTAATAAGTTTGTGATTATAAAATATAACAAATGTAGAAATAGTCTATGATTAATAAACTAATTTCATTTATTAATGTCATTTTTAACCATTAAAATCATCGATTTTATTTTCTTATTATAAAATACAATAAATGTATAAACAATCTAGGATCGATAAAACAATTTGATTTAATATTGTCATTAAAATGAATGTTATGATTTAAAGTTTTATTACTAACATATATTATTGAAATAAATGAAAATCTAATTTATAACATTTGGATGAATTAATTATTAATTTTAAGTGACAAAGCCAAATGCTACATATACAATTAAAATATTTAGGTATACAAATATTTAAACATCATCGCTACATAAATATTTTCTCGTTTATAAAATCAAGAATCTAAATAGGCTTTTTGTATCTCATTTTCATTCACACAACCTTGATTATTAATGTATGCACTAAATCGCTCGATTAACCGCACACCAAATTATTCTCTTCTTATATCTTATTTCTATTCACATACCGCTTAAAATGCAAATTTACTAAATTTTTCACATCTTTATTATTCATATTTTCATTATTTGGTTACTTTGTAGTCTGCTTTTTGATGACATCGAAATCAAATGATAGATAAAAGGGGTATAATCAACTTTTGTGAACAGAGAATTCAATTAGTTGGCTTTGAGGGAGCATAATCTTATTCTAGCATGCAACTCCATTGGCATGGGACCCAAGTTGCACATAGTGTTTTTGAATCTTTTCATCTCAAAATGTTTGGTCACCAACCACCACCATTGATCTCGTCAATGATTCATAAATACTATCCAATTATGGTCGCTAACCTATACAAAAATTTCAAAAATAAATTAAAGGTAGCATCTATATTAGTTAAGTATTTGTAACTTATTCTCTACTAAAGAAAAGTCCTTAACTTCCAGCAACATCGTAAGAGGGTCCTTATATCTTCCATCAAGGTTTCACATAATCCCTTTAGTTTTCTCTCGCTCAAGAGACCTAAAACATTCAAAACAAAAATCAAAACTCAAAATTACGAGTGCGATTAAGAATCTTGTTCCTATTTATATATATTTATACAATAGAATTTAATACAAAATATCCGAAAATAGAATTCTTTGAGGTTCAAATTTTGTTGCTTTTCCCGACTCAATTGTGGGTTCCAATTGATATCAATGACTCTGCATTTTGAAGTCCAAGCATACATGATTTAACGTGTTCATAACAAACATTTTTTTCTTCATTTTTATTAATATTTATTTAATTTAAAATAATTAATATAATTAAAGTAAGACAAACTTTCCTTTTATGGCAACAATATAAAATGAGAATGCATGAGAGATTGACACTTGGCAAACTTGCCAAAGATCTCATCTTGCTTTTTTCTATGGTATGAGTGTATGATAATTAATATAATAAAAAAATAATTAAAAATTAAAATCTTTTGTGAGGTAATTTATAATTTATAAGTTTGTTATTATAAAAATATAACAAATATAGAAATAGTCTATGATTAGTAAACTAATTTGATTTATTAATGTCATTAAAGTAAATATTATGATTTAGAGTTCTTAACCATTGAAATCATCGATTTTATTTACTTATTATAAAATACAATAAATATATAGAAACAATCTAGGATCTATAAAATAATTTGATTTAATATTGTTATTAAAATGAATGTTATGATTTAAAGTATTATTATTAATATATATTAATTATTAATATATATATTAAATATTATTATTAATATATGTTATGATTTATATTATTGAAATAAATCAAAATCTAATTTATATGATTTGGATGAATTAATTACGTGAAATATATACAAAATTTAAAATTCTAATTTTAAGTGACAAAGCCAAATGCTACACTCATACGCTTAAAATATTTAGGTATATAAATATTCAAACATCACGGCGTAAATAGCTTCGTTTACGCAAAATCAAGAATCTAAAATGGCTTCTTGTCATTTTCATTCACACAATCCGGATTATTAACAAACAAACCAAATCGCTCGATCAACGGAGCGTAACGACGGTGGTGGTTGATTATATAGGGTTTATGTGGTGTTTTGATTTTCTAGAAGAGGAGATTATGCAAGGAATTAAGAAGAATGAAGAGAGATAGTTTTTTAATGTGAAGAGGAAGTGAAGAAGACAAAGGGGTTTAAATTTTTTTGTTTCTCCCAACTCACCTGTTTGGGTTGCATTTTTATTTGCTTTTTTATTAATATTTATTTAATTTAAATTAATTAATAATTAATAAAATTAAAGTAAGACAAACTTTCCTTTGATAGCAACAATAAAAAAAGAGAATGCTTGAGAGATTGACACTTGGAAAACTTGCCAAAGATCTCAACTTCCTTTTTTTCTATTGTATGATAATTAATATGTTAAAACAGTAATTAAAAATTAAAATCTTTTGTGAGGTAATTTAAAATTAATAAGTTTGTGATTATAAAATATAACAAATGTAGAAATAGTCTATGATTAATAAACTAATTTCATTTATTAATGTCATTTTAACCATTAAAATCATCGATTTTATTTTCTTATTATAAAATACAATAAATGTATAGAACAATCTAGGATCGATAAAACAATTTGATTTAATATTGTCATTAAAATGAATGTTATGATTTAAAGTTTTATTACTAACATATATTATTGAAATAAATGAAAATCTAATTTATAACATTTGGATGAATTAATTATTAATTTTAAGTGACAAAGCCAAATGCTACAGTCATACAATTAAAATATTTAGGTATACAAATATTTAAACATCATCGCTACATAAATATTTTCCGTTTACGCAAAATCAAGAATCTAAATAGGCTTCTGTATCTCATTTTCATTCACACAATCCTTCTGATTATTAATGTATGCACCAAATCGCTCGATTAACCGTCACACCAAATTATTCTCTTCTTATATCTTATTTCTATTCACACTACTTTAAAATGCAAATTTACTAAATTTTTCACATCTTTATTATTCATATTTTCATTATTTTGGTTACTTTGTAGTCTTTTGATGACATCAAATCAAACAGATAGATAAAAGGGGTATATAATCAACTTTTGTGAATGAGAATTCAATTAGTTGGCTTTGAGGGAGCATAATCTCTATTCTAGCATGCAACTCCCATTGGCATGGGACTCCAAGTTGCACATAGTGTTTTGAATCTTTTCATCTCAAAATGTTTGGTCACCAACCACCACCATTGGATCTCGCTCAATGATTCATAAATACTATCCAATTATGGTCGCTAACCTATACAAAAATTTCAAAATAAATTAAAGGTAGCATCTATATTAGTTAAGTATTTGTAACTTATTCTACTAAAGAAAAGTCCTTAACTTCAAGCAACATCGTTAAGAGGGTCCTTATATCTTCCATCAAGGTTTCACATAATCCCTTTAGTTTTCTCTCTGTTCAAGAGACCTAAAAACATTCAAAACAAAAATCAAAACTCAAAATTAGGAGTGCGATTAAGAATCTTGTTACTATTTATATATATTTATACAATAGAATTTGATACAAAATATCTGGAAAATAGAATTTGATACAAAATATCTGGAAAATTATTGTGATGTATCCTAGAGGGTTTAGGATTCAAACTTTGAGGTTCAAATTTTTGTTGCTTCTCCCAACTCACTTGTTTGCGTTCCAATTGATATCAATGACTCTGCATTTTTCAAAGAAACTATTGAGTTGTGCAAGCATACATGATTTAACGTGTTCATAACAAACATTCATTTTCTTCATTTTTATTAATATTTATTTAATTTAAATTAATTAAGAATTAATAAAATTAAAGTAAGACAAACATTCCTTTTATGGCAACAATATAAAATGAGAATGCATGAGAGATTGACACTTGGCAAACTTGCCAAAGATCTCATCTTGCTTTTTTCTATGGTATGAGTGTATGATAATTAATATAATAAAAAAATAATTAAAAATTAAAATCTTTTGTGAGGTAATTTATAATTTATAAGTTTGTTATTATAAAAATATAACAAATATAGAAATAGTCTATGATTAATAAACTAAGTTGATTTATTAATGTCATTAAAGAAAATATTGTGATTTAGAGTTT
Source organism: Vicia sativa (assembly GCA_021764765.1). Classification (NCBI taxonomy): domain Eukaryota; kingdom Viridiplantae; phylum Streptophyta; class Magnoliopsida; order Fabales; family Fabaceae; genus Vicia; species Vicia sativa. The sequence goes on along the minus strand of CM038793.1, from coordinate 176,014,827 downwards.
TAACCATTGAAATCATCGATTTTATGTAATTATTATAAAATACAATAAATATATAGAAACAATCTAGGATCTATAAGATAATTTGATTTAATATTGTCATTATAATGAATGTTATGATTTAAAGTATTATTATTAACATATATTATTGAAATAAATCTAAATCTAATTTATATGATTTGGATGAATTAATTACGTGAAATATATACAAAAATTTAAAAATTCTAATTTTAAGTGACAAAGCCAAATGCTACACTCATACGCTTAAAATATTTAGGTATCCAAATATTCAAACATCACTGCTACAGAAATATCTTCTGGTTTATGCAAAATCAAGAATCTAAATTGGTTTCTTCTCATTTTCATTCACACAATCCTTCGGATTATTAACAGACAGATCAAATCGTTCAGATTAACGGCAGAACGTAGACGGTGGTGGTTGATTAGGGTTTATTTATAAAAAAATTTCCTCCCAACTCATCTGTTTCGGTTGCATTTTTATTTGCATTTTTATTAATATTTATTTAATTTAAATTAATTAATAATTAATAAAACTAAAGTAAGACAAACATTCCTTTTATAGCAACAATAAAAAAAGAGAATGCTTGAGAGATTGACACTTGAAAAACTTGCCAAAGATCTCAACTTGCTTTGTTCTATTGTATGATAATTAATATATTAAAACAGTAATTAAAAATTAAAAGCTTTTGTGAGGTAATTTATAATTAACAAGTTTGTGATTATAAAATATAACAAATGTAGAAATAGTCTATGATTAATAAACTAATTTGATTTATTAATGTCATTCTTAAGCATTGAAATCACCGATTTTATTTTCTTATTATAAAATACAATAAATGCATAGAACAATGTAGGATCGATAAAACAATTTCATTTAATATTGTCATTAAAATGAATGTTATGATTTAGAGTTTTATTACTAACATATATTATTGAAATAAATGAAAATCTAATTTATACCATTTGGATGAATTAATTACGTTTAAGAACAACAACAATTTAAAAATTCTAATTTTAAGTGACAAAGCCAAATGCTACATTCATACAATTAAAATATTTAGGTATACAAATATTTAAACATCACTGCTACATAAATATTTTCTGGTTTACGCAAAATCAAGTGTCTAAATTGGCTTCTTGTATCTCACTGCTACATCAATGCCCATTTGAAAAATATTTGCATTTGTCGAGTATTTTCCGTGATGCACCCGCTCAAAAATGCTCAATTTGCACAATTTGTATCTTGCTCAATTTTTAACATTTTGTTCTGACTTTAGAAAGATCAATATGTCTTATAAACATCACTTTTGGTTTCATCTTCATTGAAGTTTCCATGTTCATGAACACTTCTTTGCAAAAAGATGACTTTTTGTTGACTTTTAAAAGGACCTATAATGTTTTGATCCATAACTTCCAAATGAAGCATTTCTAGCCCAAGCTTAGACATGAAGTTCTAGAGACTTGAATTTTAAATGAGCTTTTGTGGAAAATTTCTGATAAAGCATGTGACAGTTATGCCTGGTCAAAGTTCTATTGACTTTTGTCTAGAAAACCCTAATTTGGAAACTTTGACCTTTGATCAAATCTTGACTTTTCTTGATGAATCATGATCAACCCTTAATCAAATGATGAATATCACTTCAAAATATTGGTGTTGACCAAAAATATGAAGTTTGATCGCATGTTGACCACTTGACTTTTGTCCAATATAGTTGATTTTCACCGATCGATGGATGATGAGCAATTTTGACTTGTAAGGCTTGATGATCATTTAGAGCACTGGAAATCCATTTTGACTTGAGGAGAAAAACCCTAGTTTGGATGGATTGCTTAAAAGAGGGTTTGTCTGGTCAACCCTTGTGAAATCCTTGAGTATGGAGTTGTGATTGTCTTGAGAAGTAAGAGGAAAATTTTGGGTATAACAATGACTCTAAAGGTGGACCTTCCAGGAGGAGCTTCAAAGGTAGTCCACCTCAAGGTGGTCATGATTCTCAAGGTGGAACTTCAAGAAAGAGCTTTGAAGGTGATCTAACTTTAAAGGTGGTGGTTCTAGATAAGGTCCAGAGGTTAACAAAAGTGGAACATCCGATGGAATTATAACTTCTAAAGAAAGTCTAGAAGGAGATAGCCTAGAGTCGAAGGAGATTCGAACAAAACGCAGCTTGAGAAGTTCTCAAGAAGAAAATATGGATTAAGGCCATTGTAAAAGAACTTAATGCTTGAAGGAAACAAGACTTGAAGTTAACCGAGCCTATAGAAGAAAGCCATCGTCGATGGGTTTTAAGGTAAAGCTTAAGCGATGGATCATTGAAAGCACAAAGCAATATGGCGAGTTTTCTTTAGAAACCCGACTAGATTATTTTGAGGTGTTTGCTCAGAGCTAGGCATGAAACAATCATATTGGTGATTGCTTAGATGAAAAGTAAGTTGGCGATGCATTGGATGTGAACTCAAGATTTCTAAACGGTCCATTACAAGAGGAGTTATATGTGTCACAACCTCCGGCTTCGTGAAAAGAATCAGAAGGGATGGTGTACAAGCTACAAAACTCAGATGGATTGATGCAAGCACCCAAAGCTGGAATCGTAAGATTGATTCATTTTCACAAGCAAGGGTTTCAAATGTGAGATGGAGTATGGCGTGTGTGAAACATTATGGAAGCAATATGATTCTAGTGTGGCTTTATGTTGATGACATATTGCTTACGGGGAGTTGTCCGTAAGATATAACCAAGTTCAAGAAAGTGTTGATGAATGGATTTGAGATGACAAATCTAGAAATATATATTTCTAGGGGTAAAGTTCAGACTCAAAGGAGGGTATCATTTTGCATCATTGAAGTGTAAACTCAAACTTCAAGAAATTAAGTTGTAGAATTGTACATTTGTTGACACAATGAAACCAATCATAAATTGGACTTTGACTGATTGTAATTGTGGATGCTACAACCTTTAAGCTTGATGGTTCTCTTAGGTATTTATGCAATACCGTGACCGACATTTGCTATGCAATTGGAATAGTCAACATATTTATGAGTAATCCAAAGTGGTCCCGTATCAAGATGCACAGATTCCGAGGTATATAAAGGAACTCAAATATGGAGTGCTATTTCCTCCTGAAGGAAGTTAACCAAAACTAGTGGGCTATTCTAATTCGACGTGTGGAGATAGAGTTGATGTAAAAGTACCTCTAGCTACTTGTTTAAGTTTCGGAGGTTTTATTTCGAGTTCCAAGAAACAACCTCGTTGTGGCCTTGTCAACATGTGAAGTCGAGTATATTGCAGCGCTAGCATGTCAAGTTGTTTGGCTTCTAAATCTTCTAGAGGATTTGAAGATTGTGATAGAAAAACCTCTAAAGTTGTTGATTGATAACAAGTTTGCAATCAATCTTGCCAAGAATCCAGATTGCATGGAAGAATCAAGCATATTGAGACGAAGTATCATTTTCTCAATTACAAAAGGAGTGTTAGAAGTTCTCAGAAGTAAACCTGTATGAAATTATGATCTTAAAGGCTATAAAACCAACCGCTTTGTTTACGAAATGAATTTGGTGTTGTTAGTTTTGATGGATATGAATTAAGGATGGTGTTGAGAATATTCATATCCGTAACTTTCGAGGGTCAATAAGTTCGATGTTAGTAAGGCATATCCGTAACTTCGATGTTATGATGTTCGTTCCTAACCTTAGTTATTAAGTTTAGTTTTAAGGGTACTTTAGTATTTGTTAGTTTTAGGGTTTACTGGGCTTTTTTGTGTATAAATAGGTATTCTTATGTCAATAATACATCAATCCTTATTTCTTTACTCTTTGGTAGTCGTTATTCTCTTTTATTCTTCCATCATTCCAATCACTTTTATTCTTTTGCACCAACAAATATGGTATTCTTATTGAGAATATAATTGCTAAGGTAAATACGAAAAATTCTTTAGTAGAATTATTTATATAATCACACACTCAACTCATTCAATTCAATTTGGGAATTAGGTTTTTGTTTGAACTTGTTTTATGTATATGGATATTTCAATTGGGAATTAGGAATATGCCCGAATTTGTTTTTTGTATATGTTCTTCAACTTTAATGATTCCAAATTTGTTATGTTAAAAGTTGTTTTTAATCGTGTACGATTGAAAACTCGTATGAATTTGAGGTGGATTCTAGTGGTAATACTTATTCGATGTTAAATTGATTATATGATTGTCAAAACTTAGATGATGATGATGGAGCCACCGATAATGACGACGATGATGATGAATTAAATGTTGTAGGCAATAACGTGGTAAGTATTAATTTCATGACTTTTAATAAAATTCGCTATGCATTTCTTACTGATGAAGCTTATGATTTTATTATAAGTATGAAAATGCAAGGGTTTTGCCATTAGTAAAAGTGATATTAGAGAGGAGGGCTCAGGTAGTAAAATAATAATAAGGATGCGCTTTGTATGCAACAAGCATGGTTCAAGAGAGAATAAACACTTAAGTAGGTTAGATAGGAAAAAGGTCACAAACGCAAACCTGCATTTAAATGCGAACTAGGCTTCGTGTACTACAAAGCCAAAATGGTATATATATGTAGTGTCATTTTATGAGGAGGGTCATAACCATGAATTAACCCCATGTAGGTTTGTGCACTTACACCCCATTTATCGTTAAATTTCAAGCGATAGAGCTTAGATTGATGGTCTTTAGTCACATGGAATTAGAACTTTTATATTTGTCTAATATATTTTTATGTAACTTTTTTTGTCCGTGGCAAATATTTGTCTCATAATTTTTCACATATATTGTAGAATATATTTGTCTAATTTTTCGTAGAATATATATATATATATATATATATATATATATATATATATATATATATATATATATATAAATTGATTAAAAAAATAAAATAAGAAAACAAAATACTATCTTTTAATGTAAATTCTTTGAATTTAAGTCGAGTATTAATAAACTTAGAATAAATTATTTTAAATTTTAATTTATTTTAACATAAAATAAAAATATAGGATAACTTTAAATTATAGTATTTGATTGATTGATGATCAATATTCAATTTAAATAAAAACATACTGTTTTTTATCATTGGTAGTTTAAATGCATCATAATTTATAGTATAATATAATTTTAAAATGGTTGTTTTTGAATTATGTTACATTTAAATTAATATGTTAAGAGGACTCTAGTATCCCAACTAATAGGTATTAGTATAAAGTGTTAATTCGGAGTTCAATATGTAAGTAATTTGTTAATATTTTTAAATTAAAAACATTTTTTTAAGAATATAATATATTATAAATATTTTACTCTTATTTAAATATTATTTAAAATATATAAAACATTAATTAATAAAACATATTTTCTTGTTAAAAACTTGTCTTTTATACTCCCCAACAATTACTTTAGTGACTCATATGAAAAATAGTGTTAAATATTTAAATATTAAAATTTTAATTGATATAATATAGTTATTTTAATTTTGATGTCAATATTATGAAAATCAAAGCATATCAACTATATTTGATGCGTATATTCATTTAATATATATGATGTTTATTTTTAAAATATTGAATAATTATATTATTATTATTAATATAACGATGAAAAATAAAAACATTAAAGAAAACACTAGAATTAACTTATTCTCTACCAAAGAAAAGTCCTAGATTTCAACATCGTAAGAGGGTCCTTATATCTTCCATCAAGTTTCACATAATCCTTTAGTTTTCCTCCTTTCAAGAGACCAAACTAGGAGTGCGATTAAGAATCTTGTTCCTCCTTTAGTTTTCCTCCTTTCAAAGAAACTATTGAGTTGTCCAAGAATACATGATTTAACGTGTTCATAACAAACATTTTTTTTTTTGCATTTTATTAATTTTTATTTAATTTAAATTAATTAATAATTAATAGAATTAAAGTAAGAAAACTTTCCTTTATATAACAAAAACTTTTTTTCTATTGTATTAATTAATAATTAATTAAAATTAAAATCTTTTGTAATTTATAATAAATGAGTTTATTATTATAAAATATAACAAATAGAGTCTATGATTAATAAACTAATTTGATTTATTAATGTCATTATAGTAAATATTATGATTTAGAGTTCTTAACCATTGAAATCATCGATTTTATTTTCTTATTATAAAATACAATAAATATATAGAAACATTGTCTTTGAGGGAGCATAATCTCTATTCGCATGCAACTCCCATTGGCATGGACTCAAGTTGCATATAGTGTTTTTGAATCTCAAAATGTTTGGTCACCAACCACCACCATTGGATCTCGCTTCAGATTCATAAATACTATCTAATTATGGTCGCTAACCTATACAAAATTTGCAACATCTTAAGAGGGTCCTTATATCTTCCATCAAGGTTTAACATAACCCTTTTAGTTTCCGCAGTTCAACACCTAAAACCTTTAAGTAAAAACCTAAAAGCATTCAAATCAAAAATCAAAACTCAAAATTAGAGTATTAAGAATCTTGTTCTATTTATATATATTTATACAATAGAATTTGATACAAAATATCCGAAAATAGAATTTGATACAAAATATCGAAAATAGAATTTGACAAAATATCTGGAAAATTATTGATGTATCCTAGAGGTTCAAATTTTTGTTACTTCTCCCAACTCAATTGGGTTCCAATTGATATCAATGACTACATTTTTCAAAAACTATTGAGTTGTTCAAGCATCCATCATTTGATGTGTTTATATCAAACTTTTTGCATTTTAATTAATATTTATTCAATTTAAAATAATTAATAATTAATAGAATTAAAGTAAGACAAACTTTCCTTTTATAGCAACAATATAAATGAGAATGCATGAGAGATTGACTCTTGGCAAACTTGCCAAAGATCTCATCTTGCTTTTTTTATTGTATGATTGTATGATAATTAATATATTAAAAAAATAATTAAAAATTAAAATATTTTGTGAGGTAATTTTTAATTAATAAGTTTTTTATTATAAAATATGACAAATATAGAAATAGTCTATGATTAGTAAACTAATTTGATTAATTAATGTCATTAAAGTAAATATTATGATTTAGGGTTCTTAACCATTGAAATCATCGATTTTCTTATTATAAAATACAATAAATATATAGAAACAATCTAGGATCGATAAAATAATTTGATTTAATAATGTCATTAAAATGAATGTTATGATTTAAAGTTTTATTATTAACATATATTATTGAAATAAATCAAAATCTAATTTATATGATTTGGATGAATTAATTATGTGAAATAACTAAAAATTTAAAATTTAATTTTAATTGACAAAGCTAAATGCTACACTCATACGCTTAAAATATTTAGGTATACAAATATTACACATCAATTGTAAATTTCTCGTTTAAGAATCTAAATTGGCTTCTTCTCATTTCCGTTCACAATCCTTCATTAACAGACATGACTAAATGTTTCAGATAACGGAGAATCTAAATTGGCTTCTTCATTTTCGCTCACACAATCCTACCAAATCGTTCCGATTAACGGCCAAACGTAGACGGTGGTGGTTGATTAGGGTTTATGTGGTGTTTTTGATTTTGTAGAAGAGGAGATTATGGAAGGAATTAAGAAGAATGAAGAGAGATACTTTTTTAATATGAAGAGGAAGTGAAGAAGACCAAGGGCTTAAAGTTTTTTTTCTCCCAATTGACCTATTTGGGTTCCAATTCATGTCAATGACTCTATATTTTTCAAAGAAACTATTGAGTTGTCCAAGCATACATGATTTAACGTGTTCATAACAAACATTTTTTTATACATTTTTATTAATATTTATTGAATTTAAATTAATTAATAATTAGTAGAATTAAAGTAAGACAAACTTTCCTTTTATAGCAACAATAAGAAAAGAGAATGCATGACAGATTGTGATTTAGAATTAAAATCTTTTGTGAGTTAATTTATAATTAACAAGTTTGTGATTATAAAATATAACAAATGTAGAAATAGTCTATGATTAATTAACTAATTTGATTTATTAATGTCATTCTTAACCATTGAAATCATCGATTTTATTTTCTTATTATAAAATACAATAAATGTATTGAACAATCTAGGATCGATAAAACAATTTGATTTAGTAATGTCATTAAAATGAATGTTATGATTTAAAGTTTTATTACTAATATATATTATTGAAATAAATGAAAATCTAATTTATACCATTTGGATGAATTAATTACGTTTAAAACAACAAAAATTTAAAAAATTTAAGTGACAAAGCCAAAAGCTACAATCATACAATTAAATTATTTACGTGTTCAAATATTTAAACATCATGCTACATAAATATTTTCTGGTTTACGCAAAATCAAGAATCTAAATTGGCTTCTTGTATCTCATTTTCATTCACACAATCCTTCGATTATTAATGCTTGCCAAATCGCTCGATTAACCGCTGACCAAATTATTCTTCTTATATCTTATTTCCATTCAAATGCCGCTTAAAATGCAAATTTACTAAATTTTTCACATCATTATTTTTTGTATTTTCATTATATTGTGTTACTTTGTAGTCCGTTTTCATGACATCAAATCAAAAGATAGATAAAAGGGTAAACTTTTGTTAACAGAATTCAATTAGTTGGCTTTTTGGGAGCATAATTTATTCTAGCATGCAACTCCCATTGGCATGGGACTCCAAGTTGCACATAGTGTTTTTGAATCTTTTCATCATGTCATTGATCTCGCTTCAATGATTCATAAATAGAATCCAATTATGGTCGCTAACCTATAAAAAATTTCAAAATAAATTAAAGGTAGCATCTATATTAGTTAAGTATTTGTAACTTATTCTCTACCAAAGAAAAGTCCTTCACTTCCAGCAACATCGTTAAGAGGGTCCTTATCTCTTCCATCAAGGTTTCACATAATCCCTCAAATCAAAACTCAAAACTAGGAGTGCGATTAAGAATCTTGTTCCTATTTATATATATTTATACAATAGAATTTGATACAAAATATCTCGAAAATTATTGTGATGTATCCTAGAGGGTTTAGGATTCAAACTTTGAGGTTCAAATTTTTGTTGCTTCTCCCAACTCACATGTTTGGGTTCCAATTGATATCAATGACTCTGCATTTTTCAAAGAAACTATTGAGTTGTGCAAGCATACATGATTTAACGTGTTCATAACAAACTTTTTTTTTCTTCATTTTTATTAATATTTATTTAATTTAACATAATTAATAATTAATATAATTAAAGTAAGACAAACTTTTCTTTTATGGGAACAATATAAAATGAGAATGCATGTGAGATTGACACTTGACAAACTTGCCTAAGATCTCATCTTGCTTTTTTCTATGGTATGATTTTATGATAATTAATATAAAAAATAATTAAGAATTAAAATCTTTGTGAGGTAATTTATAATGTCATTAAAGTAAATATTGTGATTTAGAGTTTTAACCATTGAAATCATCGATTTTATTTACTTATTATAAAATACAATAAATATATAGAAACAATCTAGGATCCGAAATAATTTGATTTAATATTGTCATTAAAATGAATGTTATGATTTAAAGTATTATTATTAATATATATTATTGAAATAAATCAAAATCTAATTTATATGATTTGGATGAATTAATTACGTGAAATATATACAAAATTTAAAATTCTAATTTTAAGTGACAAAGCCAAATGCTACACTCATACGCTTAAAATATTTAGGTATACAAATATTCAAACATCATCTAGCATCGAAATATCTTCCTGTTTACGCAAAATCAAGAATCTAAATTGGCTTCTTCTCATTTTCATTCACAATCCTTCTATTAAGTATGCATCAAATCGTCATTAACGGCTATAGTGGTTGATTAGGGTTTATTTATAAAAAAATTTCCTCCCAACTCATCTGTTTCGGTTGCATTTTTATTTGCATTTTTATTAATATTTATTTAATTTAAATTAATTAATAATTAATAAAACTAAAGTAAGACAAACATTCCTTTTATAGCAACAATAAAAAAAGAGAATGCTTGAGAGATTGACACTTGAAAAACTTGCCAAAGATCTCAACTTGCTTTGTTCTATTGTATGATAATTAATATATTAAAACAGTAATTAAAAATTAAAAGCTTTTGTGAGGTAATTTATAATTAACAAGTTTGTGATTATAAAATATAACAAATGTAGAAATAGTGTATGATTAATAAACTAATTTGATTTATTAATGTCATTCTTAACCATTGAAATCATCGATTTTATTTTCTTATTATAAAATACAATAAATGTATAGACCAATCTAGGATCGATAAAACAATTTGATTTAATATTGTCATTAAATGAATGTTATGATTTAAAGTTTTATTACTAACATATATTATTGAAATAAATGAAAATCTAATTTATACCATTTGGATGAATTAATTACGAAGAACAACAAAAATTTAAAATTTAATTTTATGTGACAAAGCCAAATGCTAAAGTCATACAATTAAAATATTTAGGTATACAAATATTTAAACATCATCTACATAAATATTTTCTCGGTTTAAGCAAAATGAAAGAAAGTCCTTAACTTTCGAACATCTAAGAGGGTCCTTATATCTTCCATCAAGTTTCACATAATCCCTTTAGTTTTCTCCTTTTAAGAGACCTAAAACATTCAAAATCAAAACTCAAAATTAGGAGTGCGATGAATCTTGTTCCTATTTATATATATTTATACAATAGAGTTTGATACAAAATATCCGAAAATAGAATTTGATACAAAGTATCGGAAAATTATTGTGATGTATCCTAGGGGTTTAGGATTCAAACTTTGAGGTTCAAATTTTGTTGCTTCCCCAACTCACTTGTTTATGCTCCAATTGATATCAATGACTCTGCATTTTTCAAAGAAACTATTGAGTTGTGCAAGCATACATGATTTAACGTGTTCATAACAAACATTCATTTTCTTCATTTTTATTAATATTTATTTAATTTAAATTAATTAAGAATTAATAAAATTAAAGTAAGACAAACATTCCTTTTATGGCAACAATATAAAATGAGAATGCATGAGAGATTGACACTTGACAAACTTGCCTAAGATCTCATCTTGCTTTTTTCTATGGTATGATTTTATGATAATTAATATAATAAAAAAATAATTAAAAATTAAAATCTTTTGTGAGGTAATTTATAATTTATAAGTTTGTTATTATAAAAATATAACAAATATAGAAATAGTCTATGATTAATAAACTAAGTTGATTTATTAATGTCATTAAAGAAAATATTGTGATTTAGAGTTTTAACCATTGAAATCATCGATTTTATGTAATTATTATAAAATACAATAAATATATAGAAACAATCTAGGATCTATAAGATAATTTGATTTAATATTGTCATTATAATGAATGTTATGATTTAAAGTATTATTATTAACATATATTATTGAAATAAATCTAAATCTAATTTATATGATTTGGATGAATTAATTACGTGAAATATATACAAAAATTTAAAAATTCTAATTTTAAGTGACAAAGCCAAATGCTACACTCATACGCTTAAAATATTTAGGTATCCAAATATTCAAACATCACTGCTACAGAAATATCTTCTGGTTTATGCAAAATCAAGAATCTAAATTGGTTTCTTCTCATTTTCATTCACACAATCCTTCGGATTATTAACAGACAGATCAAATCGCTCGATTAACTAACGTAGACGGTGGTGGTTGATTAGGTTTATGTGGTGTTTTTGATTTTGTAAGAGGAGATTATGGAAGGAATTAAGAAGAATGAAGAGAGATAGTTTTTAATGTAAGAGGAAGTGAAGAAGACAAAGGGTTTAAATTTTTTTCTCCCAACTCACCTTTTCTTTGCATTTTTGTATTTTATTAATATTTATTTAATTTAAATTAATTAATAATTAATAAAATTAAAGTAAGACAAACATTCCTTTTATAGCAATAATAAAAAGGATGCTTGAGAGATTGACACTTGGAAAACTTGCCAAAGATCTCAACTCTTTTTTAATATTAATTATATTAAATAAAGAATTAAAAATTAAAATCTTTGTGAGGTAATTTTAAATTAATAAGCTTGTGATTATAAAATATAACAAATGTAGAAATAGTCTATGATTAATAAACTAATTTGCTTTATCAATGTCATTCTTAACCATTGAAATCATCGATTTTATTTTCTTATTATAAAATACAATAAATGTAGAACAATCTAGGATCGATAAAACAATTTGATTTAATATTGTCATTAAAATGAATGTTACGATTTAAAGTTTTATTACTAACATATATTATTGAAATAAATGAAAATCTAATTTAGAACATTTGGATGAATTAATTACTAATTTTAAGTGAAAGCCAAATGCTAAATATATACAATTAAAATGTTTAGGTATACAAATATTTAAACATCATCACATATAAATATTTTTTGTTTACCCAAAACAAGAATCTAAATTGGCTTCTTGTATCTCATTTTCATTCACAATCCTTCTCGGATTATTAACATACGACCAAATCGCTAGATTAACCGCTGCATCAAATTCTTCTTATATCTTATTTCCATTCACAAACCGCTTAAAATGCAAATTTACTAAATTTTTCACATCTTTATTTTTCATATTTTCATTATATTGTGTTACTTTGTAGTCCTGCTTTTCATGACATCGTAAATATAAAAGGGTATAAAATCAACTTTTGTTACAGGAATTCAATTAGTTGGCTTTGAGGGTAGCATAATCTCTATTCTAGCATGCAACTCCATTGGTACGGGACTCCAAGTTGCACATAGTGTTTTTAAATATTTTCATTTCAAAATGTTTGGTCACCTACCACCACAATATTATCCAATTATGGTCGCTAACCTATACAAAATTTCAAAATAAATTAAAGGTAGCATCTATATTAAAGTATTTGTAATTAATCTCTAACCAAAAAAAGTCCTTAACTTCCAACAACATCGTAAGAGGGTCCTTATATCTTCCATCAAGGTTTCACATAATCCCTTTAGTTTTCTCTCCGCTCCGAGAGACCTAAACATTCAAAACTCAAAATTAGGAGTGCGATTAAGAATCTTATTCCTATTTATATATATTTATGCAAATATATGGAAAATTATTGTGATGTATCCTAGAGGGTTTAGGATTCAAACTTTTGAGGTTCAAATTTTGTTGCTTCCCCAACTCACATGTTTGGGTTCCAATTGATATCAATGACTCGTGATTTTCAAAGAAACTATTGAGTTGTCCAAGCACATGATTTAAAGTGTCTATAACAAACATTTTTTTTTCTTCATTTTTAAAATTTAATTTAAAAAATTAATTAAAGTAAGACAAACTTTCCTTTATGGCAACAATATAAATGAGAATGGATGAGAGATTGACAAAAATTGCCAAAGATCTCATCTTGCTTTTTTCTATGGTATGATTGTATGATAATTAATATATTAAAAATAATTTAAAATTAAAATCTTTTGTGAGGTAACTTATAATTTATAAGTTTGTTATTATAAAATATAAAAAATATAGAAATAGTCTATGATTAGTAAATTAATTTGATTTATTAATGTCATTAAAGTAAATATTGTGATTTAGAGTTCTTAACCATTGAAATCATCGATTTATTAACTTATAAAATACAAAAATATATAGAAACAATCTAGGATCTATAAAATAATTTGATTTAATATTGTCATTAAAATGAATGTTATGATTTAAAGTATTATTATTAATATTAAATAAATCAAAATCTAATTTATATGATTTGGATGAATTAATTACGTGAAATATATACAAAAATTTAAAAATTAATTTTATGACAAAGCCAAATATACATCTATACGCTTAAAATATTTAGTATAAATATTCAAACATCACTGGGGAATATATTCTTCGACAAAATTTTATTCACACAATCCTTTCTGATTATTAACGCACAATCGCTTAAGCTGAGACTGCGGCCGTGAATGGTCAGACGTGGTTGATTAGGTTTGATTGTCGCACGTGTGGTTGATTAGGTTTAGATTAACGTAGAACGACGTGGTGGTTGATTAGTTTGATTTTGTAGAAGAGGAGATGAATTAAGAAGAATGAAGAGGATAGTGAGAGGATAAGAAGACAAAGGGGTTTAAATTTTTGTTTCTCCCAACCGTTTGCTTGTTGCTTTTTATTTGTTATTTAATATTTAATAATTAATAAAATTAAAGTAAGACAAACCCTTTTAAAAAAGAACGATTGACAATGGAAAACTTGCCAAAGATCCGAACTTGTTTTTCTCAAGAAATAATGATATAAGACAGAATAAAAATTAAAACTGTAAGTTAATTTAAAATTAATAAGTTTGTGGATTATAGCGTAGTTATCAAACTAATTTGATTTATTAATGTCTTTCTTAACCATTAAATCATCATTTTATTTTTATTATCAATAAATGTATAATCTAGAATCGCAATTTGATTTTAATATTGTCATTAAAATGACTATTTAAAGTTTTATTACATTATATATACGAATAAATGAAAACTAATTTATACATTTTGAATTAATTCGTTAACAACAAAATAAAAATTTTAATTTTGAAGCAATGCTTTCGTCACTAAAATATTAGCAATATTTAAATACGCTGAATAACTTTTAGTCTCTAGTTTTCACCTGCAAATGACCGTAAAATAAAACAAAACTCAAAATTAGAACTGGTCAGTAATCTTTCCCATTTATATATTTATACGTAGAATTTGAATATTGGAAAACAAAATGTGACCGGTATTGTGATATCCCAGAGGTTTAGATTTAAACTTTGAGTCCAAATGATATCAATGACTGCATTTTCAAAGAAACTATTGAATGGCGATTTAACGTTCAGACATTACTTACTTTTTCTTTTAATTATTTTTTAAAGTAAGACAAACTTTCTTTGAAGGCAATATAAAATGAGAATGAGAAGAATACAAACCACAAAGATCTCATCTTGCTTTTCTATGGTATGATTGTATGATAATTAATTTAATAAAAATAATTAAAAAAAATCTTTTGTGAGGTAATTTATATTTATAAGTTTGTTAAAAAATATAACAAAATAGAAATAGTTGATTTTGAAATCATTGATTAATGTAAATAAGTATTTAGAGTTCTTAACCATTGAAATCTCGATTTTATTTTACTTATTATAAATAAATAAATATATAGAGAACAATCTAGGATCTATAAAATAATTTGATTTAATATTGTCATTAATAGTTATGATTTTATTATTATTAACATATATTATTGAAATAAATCAAATCTAATTTATATGATTTGCATGAATTAATGAAATAATATACAAAATTTAAAATTCTAACTTTGACGTGCTTTAAAATGCACTCGTATACAAATATTATCAACATCAATCGCCTGTAAATATTTTCGTTTACGCAAAATCAAGAATCTAAATTGGCTTCTTCTCATCATTCACACAATCCTTACGAATATAGCCAATCTTTCATTAACGGCAACGAGATTCGGTGGTGGTTGATTAGGGTTTATGTGGTGTTTTGATTTTGTAGAAGAGGGATTATGGCAATGAAGAACGGGTTGAGCAAGTGAAGAGGAAGTTAAGACAATAAACCTGCCCGCCCGTTCTTCATTTTATGTGCATTTTATTAATATTTATTTAATTTAAATTAATTATTAATTAATTAAAATAAGACAAACTTTTTATAGCAACAATAAAAAGAGAATGCTTGAGATTGACACTTGGAAAACTTGCCAAAGATCTCAACTTGCTTTTTTTCTATTGTATGATAATTATGGCGACAAAAAAAATCTTAAAATCTTGTGGTAATTAAAAAATAAGCTTTTATATAACAAATGGAAATAGTCTATCATTAATAAACTAATTTGATTTAAATGTTTCTTAACCATGAAATCATCGATTTTTATTACTTATTATAAAATACAATTATAAACAATCTAGATCGAAAAACAATTTGATTTAATATTGTCATTAAAATGAATATCAAAAGCTACTAACATATATTATTGAATAAATGAAAATCTAATTTAGAACATTGAATTAATTACTAATTTTAGTGACAGCTAACAGTCATTAAAATATTTAGGGTACAAAACATCACCGCTACATAAATATTTTTCAGTTTACGCAAAATCAAGAATCTAAATCTTTTGTATCTCTTTTCATCTACAATCCTGATTAACAATATCAAACCTTTAGATTAACTACCACCAAATTATTCTCTTCACTATATCTTATTTCCATACACCGCTAAAATGCATATTTACTAAATTTTTCATCTTTATTTTATTCATTATATTGTGTTACTTTGTAGTCTGTCATGACATTGTAATCATATAAAAGGATAAATCAACTTTTGTTAACAGAATTCAATTAGTTGGCTTTGAGGGAGCATAATCTCTGCCATGCACGCAACTCCATATTTGCAACTCCCATTGGCATGACTCTGCCATAGTGTTTTAAATCTTTTCATCTCAAAATGTTGGTCACCGAATATTATTTATCCGATTGGTCGCTAACCTCATACAAAATTTCAAAATAAATTTGCATCTATATTAGTTAAGTATTTGTAACTTAATCACCAAAGAAAAGTCCCTTAATACCAAGTTAAGGTCCTTATATCTTCCATCAAGGTTTCACATAATCCCTTTAGTTTTCTCTCCGTTCAGACCTAAACATTCAAAACAAAATCAAAACTCAAAATTAGGAGTGCGATTAAGAATCTTGTTCCTATTTATATATATTTATTGATAGAATTTGATACAAAATATCTGAAAATAGAATTTGATACAAAATATCCGGAAAATTATTGTGATGTATCCTAGAGGGTAGGATTCAAACTTTGAGGTCAAATTTGTTGCTTCTCCCAACTCACTGTTTATCCAATTGATATCAATGACCGCATTTTCAAAGAAACACCAGCGTCCATGATTTATCGTGTTCATAACAAACTTTTTTTTGCATTTTATTATATTATTTATTTAAAATTTTAAATAATTAGAATTAAAGTAAGACATACTTTCCTTTTATGGCAACAATATAAAATGAGAAATGAGATTGACACTGGCAAACCAAAGATCTCATCTTTTTTTTTCTATTGTATGATAATTAATTATTAAAATGAATTAAAAATTAAAACTTTGATGTGGTAATTTATAATTAAAGTTCTGATTATAAAATATAACATATGAAATAGTCTATGATTAATAAACTAATTTGATTATGTCATTCTTAACCATTGAAATCATCGATTTATTTTGTTATTATAAATAAATGGATCTGGATCGATCAATTTGATTATTGTCATTAAAAGAAGGATTTTAAAGTTAATAATATATAGTTTTGAAATAATTGAATCGACCATTTGGATGAATTGTCGCAACAAACATTTAAAAATTCTAATTTAAGTGACAAAGCCAAATACTCGCGAATTAAATATTTACAAATATTTGACGCCACAATATTTTGTTACGCAAAACACTAAATCAGTTTGTATCTCATTTATCGTCAACCTTCAATTACGGTATTAACCGCAACAACCGTACTTCTTCTTTATCTCTCACCGCCAAAATGCAAATTTACTAAATTTTCAAATTTTCATTGAGTACGTTACTAAAATCGCCAAGAAGCAAATAGATAAAGGTATAACTT
>CM038793.1:175944742-175997042 GCA_021764765.1 Vicia sativa | reverse complement strand
TTTGAATATTTGTACCTAAATATTTAGCGAATGGAGTGTAGCATTTGGCTTTGTCACTTAAAATTAGAATTTTTAAATTTTTGTATATATTTCACGTAATTAATTCATCCAAATCATATAAATTAGATTTTGATTTATTTCAATAATATATGTTAATAATAATACTTTAAATCATAACATTCATTTTAATGACAATATTAAATCAAATTATTTTATAGATCCTAATTGTTTCTATATATTTATTGTATTTTATAATAAGTAAATAAAATCGATGATTTCAATAGTTAAGAACTCTAAATCACAATATTTACTTTAATGACATTAATAAATCAAATTAGTTTACTAATCATAGACTATTTCTATATTTGTTATATTTTTATAATAACAAACTTATAAATTATAAATTACCTCACAAAAGATTTTAATTTTTAATTATTTTTAATATATTAATTATCATACAATCACCATAGAAAAGCAAGATGAGATCTTTGGCAAGTTTGTCAAGTGTCAATCTCTCATGCATTCTCATTTTATATTGTTGCCATAAAGGAAAGTTGTCTTACTTTAATTATATTAATTATTAATTATTTTAAATTAAATAAATATTAATAAAAATGAAGAAAAAAAATGTTTGTTATGAACACTTTAAATCATGTATGCTTGAATGACTCAATAGTTTCTTTGAAAATGCGAGTCATTGATATCAATTGGAACTAATTGAGTTGTGAGAAGCAACAAAAATTTGAACCTCAAAGTTTAATCTTAAACCCTCTAGGATACATCCACAATAACATTCCATATTTAGTAAATATATATAAATAAGACAAGATTCTTAATCGCACTCCTAATTTTGAGTTTGAATGTTTATAGGTCTCTTAAGCAGAGAGAAAACTAAAGGGATTATATGTGAAACCTTGATGGAAGATATAAGGACCCTCTTAACGATGTTGTTGGAAGTTAAGGACTTTTCTTTGGTAGAGATTAAGTTACAAATACTTAACTAATATAGATGCTACCTTTAATTTTATTTTGAAATTTTTTGTATGGGTTAGCGACCATAATTGGATAATATTGTGTGGTAGGTGACCAAACATTTGAAATAAGATTTAAAAACACTATGTGCAACTTGGAGTCCCATACCAATGGGGTTGCTTTATAGAATAAGATTATGCTCCTCAGAAGCCAACTAATTGAATTCCTTTTGTTAACAAAAAGTTGATTTTATACCCCTTTTTATATGTTTGATTAATTGTCATGAAAAAGCAGGACTACAAAGTAACAATATAATGAAAATATGAAAATAAAGATGTGAAAATTAGTAAATTTGCATTTTAAGCTTACATGTGAATGGAAATAGATATAAGAAAGAGAAGAATTTGGTCATGATTGTCTAGCGATTTAGTGCGTATGTTAATAATCCGAAGGATTGTTGTGAAAATGAGATAGAAGCCAATTTAGATTCTTGATTTTCGTAAACGAGAAAATATTTATCTTAGCGATGTTTAAATATTTGTATACCTAAATATTTTAATTGTATGATTGTAGCATTTGGCTTTGTCATAAAATTAAATTTTTAAATTTTGTTGTTTTAAGCGTAATTAATTCATCCAAATCATATAAATTAGATTTTGATTTATTTCAATAATATATATTAGTAATAAAACTTTAAATCATAACATTCATTTTAATGACAATATTAAATCAAATTATTTTATAGATCCTAGATTGTTCTATACATTTATTGTATTTTATAATAAGAAAATAAAATCGATGATTTCAATGGTTAAAATGACATTAATAAATCAAATTAGTTTATTAATCATAGACTATTTCTACATTTGTTATATTTTATAATAACAAACTTATTAATTATAAATTACCTCACAAAAGATTTTAATTTTTAATCTTTTTTAATATATTAATTATCATACAATATAAAAAAAAGCAAGATGAGATCTTTGGCAAGTTTGCCAGATGTCAATCTCTCATGCATTCTCATTTATATTGTTGCCATAAAAGTTTGTCTTACTTTAATTCTATTAATTATTAATTATTTTAAATTAAATAAATATTAATAAAATGCAAAAAAAAAATGTTTGTTATGAACACGTTAAATCATGTATGCTTGGACAACTCAATAGTTTCTTTGAAAAATGCGAGTCATTGATATCAATTGGAACCCAAGCGGTGAGTTGGGAGAAGCAACAAAATTGAACCTCAAATTTGAATCCTAAACCCTCTAGGATACATCACATAATTTTTCGAGATATTTTGTTTCAAATTTATTTTCGAGATATTTTGTATCAAATTCTATTGTATAAATATATAAATAGGAACAAGATTCTTAATCGCACTCTAATTTTGAGTTTTGATTTTATTTTGAATGTTTTAGGTCTCTTGAGCGGAGAAAACTATGGGATTATGTGAAACCTTGATGGAAGATATAAGGACCCTCTCAGCGATGTTAGCTGGAAGTTAAGGACTTTTAGATTGATTTTGCGTAAACGAGAAAATATTTATGAGCGATGTTTAAATATTTGTATACTAAATATTTAATTGTATATGGCTGGCAACACATTTAGATTGTCCTTCGATTAGTAATTAATTCATCCAAATGTTATAAATTAGATTTTCATTTATTTCAATAATATATTTAGAAATAAAACTTTAAATCTTAACATTCATTTTAATGACAATATTAAATCAAATTGTTTTATCGATCCTAGTTGTTCTATACATTTATTGTATTTTATAATAAGAAAATAAAATGATGATTTCAATGGTTATGAATGACATTGATAAAACAAATTAGTTTATTAATCATAGATTATTTCTACATTTGTTATATTTATAATCACAAACTATTAATTTTAAATTACCTCACAAAGATTTTAATTTTAATTACTTGTTTTAATATATTAATTATCATAATAGAAAAAAGCAAGTTGAGATCTTGATTTTTCATCTATTGTTGCTATAAAAGAGGAAAGTTTGTCTTACACTTTTAATTTTATTATTTATTAATAATTAATTTAAATTAAATAAATATTAATAAAAATGCAAAACCCAAGCAGGTGAGTTGGGAGAAACAAAAAAAATTTAAACCCCTTTGTCTTCTTCACTTCCTCTACATTAAAAAACTATCTCTCTTAGATTTCTTGACCACCACCGTCTCGTTACTGTAGTTAATAGAGCGATTTGGTATGTCACGTTTGTCAGAAGGATTGTGTGAATAAAAATGAAGAAGCCTATTTAGATTCTTGATTTTAGCTAAACCGAGAAGATATTTACCAGCGGTGATGTTTGAATATTTGTATACTGAATATTTTTTAAGCGTATGAGTGTTGCTATAAAAGATATTTGTCTTACTTTAATTTTATTAATTATTAATTAATTAAATCAAATATATATTAATAAAAATGCAAATAAAAATACCAGCAAATTGGTGAGTTGGGAAAAAAATTAAACCCTAATTTTCTTCTAATTTTTACGAAGAAAATTATATTCACTAATTTCATCAGATTTTCGATCACTTATATTCACTTCAAATTTCATCATATTATCTTATGATTTCTATTCACTTGATTTTCACCCGATTTTCTAAGACTTATATTACTTCAACTTTCACCCAGTTTTCTAAAGACTTATTATATTCACTTCAAATTTCATGATTTTCTTAAGACTTATATTAAACCAAATTTCTCCATTATCTTAAGATTTATGTTCACTTCAACTTTCACAGTTCTAAAGACTTATATTCACTTCATTTTCACACGATTTTTAGAAGACTTATATTCATAAATTTCATCAAAATTATCTTAAGATTTATGTTCACTTCAACTTTCACGGATTTTCTAAAGACTTATTTTCACTTCAATTTTTCACAGTTTTCTAAAGACTTATATTCACCTCAATTTCACGATTCTATGAAGACTCATATTCACTTCAAATTTCCTTCAGTTAATAGAGATTATTTTCACTTCAACTTTCACAGTTACTAAAGACTTATATACACTTCAATTTTCACTGATTTTCGAAGAATTATATTCACTTCATTTTTCAGTTTTACGAAGACTTATATTCACTTTAGATTTCATCAGTATCTTAAGATTTATGTTCACTTCAATTTTCACCGATTTTTGAAGACTAATATTCACTTCAATTTTAAACAGATTTTCTGAAGACTAGTATTCACCTCAAATTTCATCAGATTTTACGAAGACTTGTATTCACTTCAAATTTCCTCTAATTATCTTAAGATTTATGTTCACTTCAACATTCACCTAATTTTAGAGACATATTCACTTCAAATTTCATCAGTTTTACGATCACTTATATTCACTTCAAATTTCATCATATTATCTTATGATTTACATTCACTTCAATTTCACCGGTTTTCTAAAGACTTATATTCACTGACTTTCACGGTTTTCTAAGACTTTATATTCACTTCAAATTTCATCGATTTTTTGAAGACTTATATTAAGCTTCAAATTTCATTAGATTATCTTAAGATTTATGTTCATCATCTTTCACAGATTTTTAAAGACTTATATCCACTTCAACTTTCACGATTTTACGAAGCCTTATATTCGAGTTGACTTTTGTCAATACAGCGATTTTCAATCATCGAGCAATTATGCGGGAAACTTGACTTGTGAGGCTTGAAACTTGACATGGAGAATCTTTGAAGCATATGAGGAGGCATGATGACCATTGGAGATGTTTGAAATCCATCTTGATCTTTTCAAAACCACTAGTTTGGGTTGATTGTCTAGGAGAGGGTTTGTCGATCAACCCTTGAGAATCCTTAGTATGGATATGTGAAATGTCTTGAGGATAGGAGGGAAAATTTTGGGGTATATTGATTTGCTTGTTCATCTTCTTGTACTATAGGGTTAGATTGACATGCTTTCCTTTAAGTGACACGGAGGTGAAGATGATTGAACACTCAGTACGAAATTTGCACTGTTGTTGGCGATAAGCGTGAATGGGCTTCTGGATGCCATTTGGAGGTTGGAGATTTCATTTGGGAATGAGTTAAATCTACACTCAAGATGTAAATCGATTAGGAGAATCGTCGGAGATGGGCTTAAGATGCCATCCAGAAATCACGATCTTTGAGAACAAAATGCAGCAGGCTCTGTATGTATTCTTGAAAGTACGGAGAAAGCGTGGCGATGGGCTTAAGATGCCATCCAGGAGGTAAATGCGTTAGACTTCGTGCTCATCTTTGAATGAAGTTATTGGTTTGTATTTGTTTTAACAAATATCACGATTCGAAAGTGGAGAGATGTCGGCGAGATAGTCGGAGATGGGCTTAAGATGCCATCGAAACTGGCGGGTAAATCGCCAGACTACGTAGCTGCATTGTTGATAGTAAAGGTCGAATACGTCTTGTCTTGATTACACGAGGGATAATAGTCGATATGGGCTGACTTCCTGTGTGCTTGGTTTGATCAATGCATTATCGGAGGATAACATGTGATCGTTCGGATAGGTTTCCGTCTAGCTTCGGGTATTAATCACAGATGCATTGTCGGAGGACAACTTGGTGATCGTCGGATAGGGTTTCCGTCTAGCCGGTATTAATCTGGACATTGTTTTGAGTGATTTTCACATTTGGGAAAACAAAAGAAACTTTGATAGAATATAGTTAGTCTTATGCGGATTATGATGCATGACAATCGTATGAATGACATATCACAAATTATGACTTTTATGAGTAATGTATGAATGATAGATGTTGTGTTCAAAACATATCCATCTTGAAGAAGATACGGGACGTTAGCAGGGATTTGACTTGTTTGGGGCGAAGCAGATTAGAAGCCACAGGAGAAGAAAGATAACCTTGATTCCTCCGATGTACTATCGACCAAGTCTTGAGCCTAGATGTTGTTGAGGATGGTAGAGATAGAGATACCCTACTGAGGATCTTGTGTGAACCTGTTTTGAGGGCGCTGCGGGATCTTGCGCATAGATCTTCTTTGGAGAGCATTTGATAGTTGTTGGGAGGCAAGGTTAGAAGGATCTGGGCCGTCGAGATCTCCGATGGGAATAAAAGATGTAGGTTTCCTCCGATGCTTATCGACCATGTTTCAAGTGGATACTGCACAACTGCGGGGGCATGATGATTGTTGAGAGATATTATGCCGGGGATAAATACCTCTTCTATTGATGGATCGTTATTGCATGGAAACGGATGTAACATGGTTCAGTTGAGTGGAATCACTGCTCAGGGACTAACGTGATGGAGCACAGGATGTATGGATTAGTGGAGGAAAATGTATACTCAACAGGGAAGGTTTGTAATGGTGACATCTCGTGAGATGGGCGTACTGCGGGGAATGTATTGGTGACTTTCTTCGTCATCTCAATTCCTAGACACCGTAGTAACTATCCTTGTTCGTTCACTTTTCGCATGTTTGTAAATAGATTTTATTGTCGATGCATATAATCATTCAAAGCAAACGTTGGACTTACAATGCAATGATGAAATTGTAAAGAGAAGAACTTGTATTAATTTGAAAGGTGGCGTATGGCCAAGTGGTTTGTACACAAGAAAAGTAAAAGCTATCACGGAAACAATCTCGTTAAGTTTCAACTATGCTAGTACTCATATATTTCAACTATCTCATCTCCTTAGCTGTCGATAAAAGTGAGTGAATTGATTTTCGCCATTTGAATCTTGAAAGGCGATAGTAGTCGTAGATAGGTGATCGGGAGATCCAGACAGTCGTCGCTTGAATCCCTAACTTTTGCCTAGACCGCCTCTGGTTTTCAATACCCTTTTTGCCCAAGCCTTTCGGGTTTCGACTGCGGGTGTACATGTTTTGTATATATCCTTAACTTTGCGAAACCTTTTGGTTCGCCAGATGCCTTTATTTTTGCCTAGGTCATCGACCTAGCGGGTCTCTTTATGCATAGTATTTTTGACTATGTTTGGCTAGGTGTGGGAAGTCTTCACCATCCATGGTGCTAAGTATCATAGCTCCATGAAAATCTTGCTCTTGACTACAAACGGTCCCTCGTGGGTGGGAGTCCATTTCCAGGATCACCTTGGAAGAATGATGCGCTTGACTACTAGGTCATCGACTTGGTAGACTCGATGCTTGACTTTCTTGTTAAATGCGATCATTCGCACGATAAACTGCCTATGGAAGATGGATGCTGCTTCCGCCAATCAAGTTGATCGATCAAGGCAGTTTGGATCCAATCGTCTTCGCCTAACTCTGCATCTGGAGGACTCGGTTGAGGGTATCGAACCTCGATGGGTAGGACGCCTCCATACCGTATACAAGAGAGAGGGGTTGCCCTGTTGATGTTCGTCTTGTAGCGATAAGTGGAGAGCAAATGGTAACATCTCATGCCAATCTTTGTAAGTCATTGTCATCTTACAGTATAATCTTCTTAATATTCTTGTTGGCGGCTTCCATTGCGCCATTCATCTTAGGCCGATATGGAGAAGAATTGTGATGCTTGATCTTGAAGCGCATGCGAGTTCGGTGATCATTTTGTTGTTGAGATTAGAGCCGTTATCTGATAATCTTTTCGGGAGTGCCATACCGATAGATAAGATTATGCTTGATGAACCGAGCCACGAAATTCTTGGTAACAGATGCGAACGAGGATGCTTCTACCCACTTGGTGAAATAGTCAATTGCCACAAGGATGAAACGATGTCCATTGGAAGCGGTGGGCTTGATTTCTCCAATCATGTCAATGCCCCACATCGCGAAAGGCCAAGGAGAAGTTAAAATATTTAGAGGTACCGGAGGTACGTGCACTTTGTCTGCATAAATTTGGCATTTGTGACAAGATCGAGCGTAGTGGTGACAATCAGCTTCCATGGTGGACCAATAGTAACCCGTTCTCAGAATCTTCTTAGCCATGGTATGTCCACTTGTAATACGGTGAACTGACTTTGAGATTTTTGTATCGCAAATGTGCGGATAGCAAGAGTCGCCACCGACTTTTCTTTTATCCAATTAAGGGAAGGTGAAAAGAATAGGAAAAGACCTTAGTTAGATTCTGAGTAAGGGAGAAGGTTATGAAAAGGAAGGTATTAGCACCCTTTCCATCCGTAGTTATATCGGGCTCTTAGTTGCTCTTAGATCACTTTAAAAATTGTGCTTCGTATGTTTGACAAAATGTTTTGAAAAGGCATTTCGCTTTGACTTGTAATGATTCATGTAGGAATGTATACAAAGTGTTCGGAAATGTTTCGTTTTGAAAGAGTTTGAACTTTGACAAAAATGTGTGGTGTGAAAAGTATTTTGATAGAGCAAGCAACTAAAAGTCTTATTACCTACTCAGAATTGGTCGTTTTCGTGTTATTTTACTTTCCTTTAGAATAGCGCTATCCATACCATTAGTTGGTAGGTAACCCTATTCATTGGATGTAAGCGGGACATTCGAAGGGACATCGGATGGTCATAGAAAGCAACTTGTAGGAAGTATCCTAGCACATTCGAAAGGACTATCATCATTTATCGTAGGCGACAATCGAGGGTCAAGATCATGTATTCGTAGGCGACATCGTGGGTCTATGATCTTTGTATCGAAGGGACTATGATGATTTGTTTTGAAGGCAACGGTGCTAGGATACCTCTACGTTCGAGGGACTTGACCATTTGTATTCGTAAAGGCAACGAGAGAGAATTACCCTAAGGGGTGCATGTGTGAAGAGAGTGTGTCAATTCAGATATTTTTGTCTTGGAGTTATGAGTGATCTATGTCCAATTTTATCTTGCCATACACGCCTAATTACTAGCAGTTTATAGGGTGCGGAAAGTAAATTGC
This sequence comes from Vicia sativa, assembly GCA_021764765.1. Lineage (NCBI taxonomy): Eukaryota > Viridiplantae > Streptophyta > Magnoliopsida > Fabales > Fabaceae > Vicia > Vicia sativa. The sequence goes on along the minus strand of CM038793.1, from coordinate 175,988,240 downwards.
GGAAAGTAAAGTGCGGAAAGTAAATGTCCTACGCTATTACATGGCTTTGGGGCAGATACATAATGAGAGTGCGGAAAGTAAAAGCCCTAATTAAACTATTACATCTCATAAGCAGTTACATAATTGGAAAAGAAAAGCAATAAAAATCATCCGAAACGGTATAACCTGTGAACAGATGCAAAATCGGAAAACGGAAGAAAATTGCATAAGAGGAAAATGTTAGTAAAAATAAGTATTTTTGAATGAGAAAATTTTTTTGTGTTAATAATGACATTAATATGATAAAATAAATTTTTGGAATTTTGGAATTGATTTAATAATTTAAAAACAATTAAAAGCCATTTAAATGATTAATTATCAATTAAATTAAATATGCATGCAAAAATAATAATTTTAATTTTTAAAATTAAATAAGTATTTTTCTGATGATTATGCAAAAAATAAATATTTTTGGTGTTTTTTAAATGCATGAGGAAAAATATGAAAGATAAAATAAATTGGATGGAAAATATTAAAGAAAAAATAGAAAATATGAAAAATAGAGTTAGTTTTGTAAAAGAGAAAAATAATATGGTCCTGACCAGGTTCGAACCTGTGACCATTGAGAGTATCTTCCCATCCCCACGCCTTAACCACTACGCCAACGTGTCTTTTGTGTTTAGTAAACGAAACGAAGCGTTTTTATACAAACTTGCCACCTGGGAATCCAAATTCACGCGCGAAGAACATCATCTTCTTTGTTTGAATTTCTGGGAAGTTTGCGTCGGCCAAACTTCGACGCTAAGGCCCTACGCAAACATCAAAATCCAGCCAAGCAATATAAATGAAATCTAAAGCCATGGTTCGATTAGAAATTTCATTAAAACACGATGGTGGTATCGGTTTCATCAATTTATCCTATTTAGAGTCCCTAATTCAAACCAGAAAACCCTAAACATGGCATATTTCGATTCAAGCCATGAAAATGCAATTCGATTGTCCAGATAGCTTGCAAACTTCAAACTAAACACAAATCAAACATCAAAACATGTTAAAAATGCATGATAAATAGAATTCGATTTTGAAAAAAAGAAGAACAAACCAAAACCGGATTGCTTGATTCTTGATGTTTTTGAATGATGTAAAGGTCTGGATCGATTCTAAAGACACCAAGGAATGCAATGGAAGGCTTAGAATCAATTGAAACGAGCTAAAACCAAGGCTGCAAGTTGCTTGTAGTGCACGGTTTTTTTGACTTTAGGTTAGGGTTCTTGAGGCAATTTTTCTGTTCTTTCTTGTTGTGTAGGCATTGTATATTTATAGTGGATGGATTTAGGTCTGAATTCAAGAGCAAATAATGATCAATGAAAATATTTGATTTTGTATGAAATCAAATCTTCCTTTTTTGATCAAATTTCAATCAAATTCTTGCCAAATCTATGCAAATTTCGAAATTTGCCAGCTTGTGTGAGTTACTTGGATCTCAAGCATGAGAGAAAAATCAATCTTGCATTTAATTTTGATTTTATACCTTATTTTTTAATTTAATTTGTATTTAAATGAATAAAATCCAAATTAAATAGAAAAATAAAGTTAAAATTCGTGGCATTGGGCTTGGATGTTCCAAATTGTCTAAGGAACAAGTTTGAATGAAGAAAAACTAGGCCCATTTGCAAAAGTTTTGATTTTTACAAGTATCTCTCTTTGTGCACTTCTTCAAAAACGCCCAACTTGTGCAAGGTGTATTTTGCTCAATTTTCCACATTTTTGGGTGTTCTTGGACTTTTTAGAAAGCTCTAGATGTCCTCTAAACAACCTATTTTGTTTCATCTCAGTTGGATTTTCCATGCTCAATAAATCTTCAAAACAAAAAGTTGACTTTTTGTTGACTTTGAAAAGGACCTATAATGTTTTGATCCATACCTTCCAAATGAAGCATTTTTTGAACATTCTTGTGAGACATGAAGTTGTAGAGAATTGAATTTCCTTCAAAATGAGAGGTGGTGGAAAAATTTCTGAGAAAGTATGAAGAAGTTATGCTCAATCAAAGTTCAGTTGACTTTTCACTGAAAAACCCTAATTTGGAAAGTTTGACTTTTGAGCAAATCTTGAGTTTTCTTGATGAATCATGATCAACCCTTGATCAAATGATGAATGTAACTTCAAAATGAGGATGTTGACCAAAAATCAGGAAGTTTGATTGTATGTTGACCACAGTTGACTTTTTGTCCAATACAACTGATTTTCAACCATCCGAGCAATTATCGAGGAAACTTGACTGTGAGGCTTGAAACTTGACATGGAGAATCTTTGAAGCATATGAGGAGGCATGATGACCATTTGAGATGTTGGAAGTCCATTTTGATTGAGAATTGCCAAACCCTAGTTTGGGTTGATTATCTAGGAGGGTTTGTCGATCAACCCTCGAGGAATCCTGAGTATGGATGTATGAAATGTCTTGAGGAGTAGGAGGGAAAATTTTGGGGTATGTGATTGCCCTTGTTCAATCTTCTTGTCTTGGAAGGTTTATATTGGCATGTTCGCTTTCGTGACTGGAGTAAGATTGAACACTTGAGTACACCAAAATTTGCACTATTTGTTGATTGATGCGAGAATGGGCTTACAGATGCCATTTGAGAGGCGGAGATTTCTCCGGAGAATGAGTTATCGCTAGACTCGAGACGTCGTGAATAGGAGAATCGTCGAGATGGGCTTAAGATGCCATCCGGAAGATCGATCTTGGGGTGAGCCGTGCGCTAGGCTCAGAGAGCGTTCTGGAGGTGGAAGGGAGCATGGAGATGGGCTTAAGATGCCATCCGAGGAGTCACGTTAGACTACATGCTTGTCTTTGAATGAAGTTATTGGTTTGTATTGGTTTTTAACCAAATATGCAGCATTCTGAAGGTGAAGAGGTACCAACAAGTAGTCGGAGATGGGCTTAAAGATGCCATCCGGGGAAACTGAGTTGTATGCTAGACTCTGTAGTTGCTGTTGATAATAAGAGAGAGTCAGAATAAGTCTTTGTGTCGATTACCCTGAGGGGATAGTAGTTGGCAAAATGTGACACTTCCGGTTTGCTTGCATCGATCCAATGCCTATTATCGGAGGATAACTTGTTATGTTCAGATAGTTTTCCCGTCTGGCTTCGGGCATTAATCCTGGATCCGTTGTCGGAGGACAACTAGGGAGGTCGTTCAGATAGTTTTCCTGTCTGGCTTCGGGCATTAATCTTGGACCTGTTAGTGGTCGTTCAGATAGTTTTCCCGTCTGGCTTCGGGCATTAATCTTGGACCTGTTTGTTTCAGAAGTGATTTTCACCTGTTTTGGGAAAAACAAAAGAAGCTTTGATAGAATATTGTTAGTCTTATGTGAATTATGATGCATGACAATGTGTATGAATGACATATGCACAAATTATGATTTTTATGAGTAATGTATGAATGATAGATGTTGCGGTATTTCAAAACATATCCATCTTGAAGAAGATGTGGGTGTTCTGCTTGGAGATTTCTGACTTCTGCTTGGGAAGACACGGATTGAAAACCCTGAGAAAGATAACCTTGATTCCTCCGATGCACTATCTGACCAAGTCTTGAGCCTAGATATTGTTGAGGATGGTAGAGATCGAGAGACCCGATGTCGAGGATCTTGTGCATAGACCCTATTGGGGAGAATCTATGAGGTACTCTACTGGGGATCTAGCGCATAAATCCTGCGGGAGAGTATTTGATAGGTTCTGGGAGACCGGGTTAGAAGGATCTGGAGAGTATTCTATTATTTATTAATTATTTTAAATTAAATAAATATTAATAAAAATGCAACAAAAAAAATGTTTGTTATGAACACGTTAAATCATGTATGCTTGGACAACTCAATAGTTTCTTTGAAAAATGCAGAGTCATTGATATCAATTGGAACCCAAACAGATGAGTTGGGAGAAGCAACAAAAATTTGAACCTCAAAGTTTGAATCCTAAACCCTCTAGGATACATCACAATAATTTTCAAGATATTTTGTATCAAATTCTATTTTCCAGATATTTTGTATCAAATTCTATTGTATAAATATATATAAATAAGAACAAGATTCTTAATCGCACTCCTAATTTTGAGTTTTGATTTTTGTTTTGAATGTTTTTAGGTCTCTTGAACGGAGAGAAAACTATAGGGATTATGTGAAACCTTGATGGAAGATATAAGGACCCTCTTAACGATGTTGCTGGAAGTTAAGGACTTTTCTTTGGTAGAGAATAAGTTACAAATACTTAACTAATATAGATGCTACCTTTAATTTATTTTTGAAATTTTTGAATAGGTTAGCGACCATAATTGGATAGTATTTATGACTCTGTTGAAGCGAGATCCAATGGTGGTGGTTGGTGACCAAACATTTTGAGATGAAAAGATTCAAAAACACTATGTGCAACTTGGAGTCCCATGCCAATGGGAGTTGCATGCTAGAATAAGATTATGCTCACCTCAAAGCCAACTAATTGAATTCTCTGTTAACAAAAATTGATTATATACCCCTTTTATCTATCTGTTTGATTTCGATGTCATGAAAAACAGACTACAAAGTAACACAATATAATGAAAATATGAAAAATAAAGATGTGAAAAATTTAGTAAATTTGCATTTTAAACGGCTGTGTGAATGGAAATAAGATATAAGAAGAGAATAATTTGGTCTGGCGGTTAATCGAGCGATTTAGTGCATCATTAATAATCCGAAGGATTGTGTGAATGAAAATGAGATACAAGAAGCCAATTTAGATTCTTGATTTTGCGTAAACCAGAAAATATTTATGTAGCAGTGATGTTTAAATATTTGTATACGTAAATATTTTAATTGTATGATTGTAGCATTTGGCTTTGTCACTTAAAATTAGAATTTTTAAATGTTTGTTGTTCTTAAACGTAATTAATTCATCCAAATGGTATAAATTAGATTTTCATTTATTTCAATAATATATGTTAGTAATAAAACTTTAAATCATAACATTCATTTTAATGACAATATTAAATCAAATTGTTTTCTCGATCCTAGATTGTTCAATACATTTATTGTATTTTATAATAAGAAAATAAAATCGATGATTTCAATGGTTAAGAATGACATTAATAAATAAAATTAGTTTATTAATCATAGACTATTTCTACATTTGTTATATTTTATAATCACAAACTTGTTAATTATAAATTACCTCACAAAAGATTTTAATTTTTAATTACTGTTTTAATATATTAATTATCATACAATAGAAAAAAAGCAAGATGAGATCTTTGGCATGTTTGCCAAGTGTCAATCTCTCATGCATTCTCATTTTATATTGTTGCCATAAAAGGAAAGTTTGTCTTACTTTAATTCTATTATTTATTAATTATTTTAAATTAAATAAATATTAATAAAAATGCAAAAAAATTTTTGTTATGAACACGTTAAATCATGTATGCTTGGACAACTCAATAGTTTCTTTGAAAAATGCAGAGTCATTGATATCAATTGGAACCCAACAGTGAGTTGGGAGAAGCAAAAATTGAACCTCAAAGTTTGAATCCTAAACCCTCTAGGATACATCACAATAATTTTCCAGATATTTTGTATCAAATTCTATTTTCCAGATATTTTGTATCAAATTCTATTGTATAAATATATATAAATAGGAACAAGATTCTTAATCGCACTCCAAATTTTGAGTTTTGATTTTTGTTTTGAATGTTTTAGGTCTCTTGAGCGGAGAAAACTATAGGGATTATGTGAAACCTTGATGGAAAATATAAGGACCCTCTTAACGATGTTCTTTGGAAGTTAAGGACTTTTCTTTGGTAGAGAATAAGTTACAAATACTTAACTAATATAGATGCTACGTTTAATTTATTTTTGAAATTTTTGAATAGGTTAGCGACCATAATTGGATAGTTTTATGAATCATTGAGCGAGATCCAATGGTGGTGGTTGGTGACCAAACATTTTGAGATGAAAAGATTCAAAACACTATGTGCAACTGGAGTCCCATGCCAATGGGAGTTGCATGCTAGAATAGGGATTATGCTCACCTCAAAGCCAACTAATTGAATTCTCTGTTAACAAAAGTTGATTATATACCCCTTTTATCTATCTGTTTGATTTCGATGTCATGAAAAACAGACTACAAAGTAACACAATATAATGAAAATTTGAAAAATTTAGTAAATTTGCATTTTAAGCGGTGTGTGAATGATATAAGAAGAGAATAATTTGTGCAGCGGTTAATATGAGCGATTTAGTGCATACATTAATAATCCGAAGGATTGTGTGAATGAAAATGAGATACAAGAAGCCAATTTAGATTCTTGATTTTATAAACCAGAAAATATTTATGTAGCCGTGATGTTTAAATATTTGTATACGTAAATATTTTAATTGTATGATTGTAGCATTTGGCTTTGTCACTTAAATTAGAATTTTTAAATGTTTGTTGTCCTTAAACGTAATTAATTCATCCAAATGGTATAAATTAGATTTTCATTTATTTCAATAATATATGTTAGTAATAAAACTTTAAATCATAACATTCATTTTAATGACAATATTAAATCAAATTGTTTTATCGATCCTAGATTGTTCAATACATTTATTGTATTTTATAATAACAAAATAAAATCGATGATTTCAATGGTTAAGAATGACATTAATAAATCAAATTAGTTTATTAATCATAGACTATTTCTACATTTGTTATATTTTATAATCACGAACTTGTTAATTATAAATTACCTCACAAAGGATTTTAATTTTTAATTCTTTTTTAATATATTAATTATCATACAATAGAAAAAAAGCAAGATGAGATCTTTGGCAAGTTTGCCAAGTGTCAATCTCTCATGCATTCTCATTTTATATTGTTGCCATAAAAGGAAAGTATGTCTTACTTTAATTCTATTATTTATTAATTATTTTAAATTAAATAAATAATAATAAAAATGCAAAAAAAAAAGTTTGTTATGAACACGTTAAATCATGTATGCTTGGACAACTCAATAGTTTCTTTGAAAAATGCAGAGTCATTGATATCAATTGGAACCCAAACAGGTGAGTTGGGAGAAGCAACAAAAATTTGAACCTCAAAGTTTGAATCCTAAACCCTCTAGGATACATCACAATAATTTTCCAGATATTTTGTATCAAATTCTATTTTCCAGATATTTTGTATCAAATTCTATTGTATAAATATATATAAATAGGAACAAGATTCTTAATCGCACTCCTAATTTTGAGTTTTGATTTTTGTTTTGAATGTTTATAGGTCTCTTGAACGGAGAGAAAACTAAAGGGATTATGTGAAACCTTGATGGAAGATATAAGGACCCTCTTAACGATGTTGCTGGAAGTTAAGGACTTTTCTTTGGTAGAGATTAAGTTACAAATACTTAACTAATATAGATGCTACCTTTAATTTATTTTTGAAATTTTTGTATAGGTTAGCGACCATAATTGGATAGTATTGTTGTGGTAGGTGACCAAACATTTTGAGATGAAAAGATTTAAAAACACTATGTGCAACTTGGAGTCCCATGCCAATGGGAGTTGCATGCCAGAATATGGGAGTTGCATGCCAGAATAGAGATTATGCTCCCCTCAAAGCCAACTAATTGAATTCCCTGTTAACAAAAGTTGATTTTATATCCTTTTATATGTTTGATTACAATGTCATGAAAAACAGACTACAAAGTAACACAATATAATGAAAATATGAAAATAAAGATGTGAAAATTTAGTAAATATGCATTTTAAACAGCTGTGTGAATGGAAATAAGATATAAGAAGAGAATAATTTGGTCTGGCGGTTAATCTAAAGGATTTGGTCTGTCTGTTAATAATCCGAAGGATTGTGTGAATGAAAATGAGATACAAGAAGCCAATTTAGATTCTTGATTTTGCGTAAACTAGAAAATATTTATGTAGCAGTGATGTTTTAGTATTTGTATACCTAAATATTTTAATTGTATGACTGTAGCATTTGGCTTTGTCACTTAAAATTAGTAATTAATTCATCCAAATGTTCTAAATTAGATTTTCATTTATTTCAATAATATATGTTAGTAATAAAGCTTTAAATCGTAACATTCATTTTAATGACAATATTAAATCAAATTGTTTTATCGATCCTAGATTGTTTCTTTATATTTATTGTATTTTATAATAAGTAAATAAAATCGACGATTTCAATGGTTAAGAATGACATTGATAAATCAAATTAGTTTATTAATGATAGACTATTTCTACATTTGTTATATTTTATAATCACAAGCTTATTAATTTTAAATTACCTCACAAGATTTTAATTTTTAATTACTGTTTTAATATATTAATTATCATACAATAGAAAAAAAGCAAGTTGAGATCTTTGGCAAGTTTTCCAAGTGTCAATCTCTCAAGCATTCTCTTTTTTTATTGTTGCTATAAAAGGAAAGTTTGTCTTACTTTAATTTTATTAATTACTAATTAATTTAAATTAAATAAATATTAATAAAAATGCACATAAAAATGAAACCCAAACAGGTGAGTTGGGAGAAACAAAAAAAATTTAAACCCCTTTGTCTTCTTCACTTCCTCTTCACATTAAAAAACTATCTCGCTTCGTTCTTCTTAATTCCTTCCATAATCTCCTCTTCTACAAAATCAAAAACACCACATAAACCCTAATCAACCACCACCGTCTACGTTCTGCCGTTAATCTGAAAGATTTGGTATGTCTGTTAATAATCCGAAGGATTGTGTGAATGAAAATGAGAAGAAGCCAATTTAGATTCTTGATTTTGCGTAAACCAGAAAATATTTCTGTAGCAGTGATGGTTGAATATTTGTATACCTAAATATTTTAAGCGTATGAGTGTAGCATTTGGCTTTGTCACTTAAAATTAGAATTTTTAAATTTTTGTATATATTTCACGTAATTAATTCATGCAAATCATATAAATTAGATTTTGATTTATTTCAATAATATATGTTAATAATAATACTTTAAATCATAACATTCATTTTAATGACAATATTAAATCAAATTATTTTATAGATCCTAGATTGTTTCTATATATTTATTGTATTTTATAATAAGTAAATAAAATCGATGATTTCAATGGTTAAGAACTCTAAATCACAATATTTACTTTAATGACATTAATAAATCAAATTAGTTTACTAATCATGGACTATTTCTATATTTGTTATATTTTTATAATAACAAACTTATAAATTATAAATTACCTCACAAAAGATTTTAATTTTTAATTATTTTTTATTAAATTAATTATCATACAATCATACCATAGAAAAAAGCAAGATGAGATCTTTGGCAAGTTTGTCAAGTGTCAATCTCTCATGCATTCTCATTTTATATTGTTGCCATAAAAGGAAAGTTTGTCTTACTTTAATTATATTAATTATTTTAAATTAAAGAAATATTAGTAAAATTAAAGAAAAATAATGTTTGTTATGAACACGTTAAATCATGTATGCTTGTAAAACTCAATAGTTTCTTTGAAAAATGCAGAGTCATTGATATCATTTGGAACTCAAAGTTTAAATCCTAAACCTCTAGGATACATCACAATAATTTTCCAGATATTTTGTATCAAATTTTATTTTCCAAATATTTTGTATCAAATTCTACTGTATAAATATATATAAATAGGAAGAAGATTCTTAATCGGATTCCTAATTTTGAGTTTTGATTTTTGTTTTGAATGTTTTTAGGTCTGTTAAACAGAGAGAAAACTAAAGGGATTATGTGAAAGCGATGTTTAAATATTTGTATACCTAAATATTTTAATTGTATGACGTTAGCATTTGGCTTTGTCACTTAAAATTAAAATTTTTAAATTTTTGTTGTTCTTAAACGTAATTAATTCATCCAAATGTTATAAATTAGATTTTCATTTATTTCAATATATATATGTTAGTAATAAAACTTTAAATAGTAACATTCATTTTAATGACAATATTAAATCAAATTGTTTTGCCGATTCTAGATTGTTCTATACATTTATTGTATTTTATAATAAGAAAATAAAATCGATGATTTCAATGGTTAAGAAAGACATTAATAAATCAAATTAGTTTATTAATCATAGACTATTTCTACATTTGTTATATTTTATAATCACAAACTTATTAATTTTAAATTAACTCACAAAAGATTTTAATTTTTTATTACTGTCTTAATATATTAATTATCATACAATAGAAAAAAAGCAAGTTGAGATCTTTGGCAAGTTTTCCAAGTGTCAATCTCTCAAGCATTCTCTTTTTTTATTGTTGCTATAAAAGGAAAGTTTGTCTTACTTTAATTTTATTAATTATTAATTAATTTAAATTAAATAAATATTAATAAAAAAGCAAATAAAAATGCAACCCAAACAGGTGAGTTGGGAGAAACAAAAAAATTTAAACCCCTTTGTCTTCTTCACTTCCTCTTCATATTAAAAAACTATCTCTCTTCATTCTTCTTAATTCCTTCCATAATCTCCTCTTCTACAAAATCAAACCCTAATCAACCACCACCGTCTACGTTCTGCCGTTAATCTAAACCCTAATCAACCACCACCGTCTACGTTCTGCCGTTAATCTAAACCCTAATCAACCACCACCGTCTACGTTAACCGAATTGACGACCACCGTCGTCTACGTTCGCCGTTAATGCGAACGATTTAGTGCATCATTAATAATCCGAAGGATTGTGTGAATGAAAATTTTGCGTAAACCAGAAGATATTTCTGTAGCAGTGATGTTTGAATATTTATATACCTAAATATTTTAAGCGTATGAGTGTAGCATTTGGCTTTGTCACTTAAAATTAGAATTTTTAAATTTTTGTATATATTTCACGTAATTAATTCATCCAAATCATGTAAATTAGATTTTGATTTATTTCAATAATTTATGTTAATAATAATACTTTAAATCATAACATTCATTTTAATGACAATATTAAATCAAATTATTTTATAGATCCTAGATTGTTTCTATATATTTATTGTATTTTATAATAAGTTAATAAAATCGATGATTTCAATGGTTAAGAACTCTAAATCACAATATTTACTTTAATGACATTAATAAATCAAATTAATTTACTAATCATAGACTATTTCTATATTTTTTATATTTTTATAATAACAAACTTATAAATTATAAGTTACCTCACAAAAGATTTTAATTTTTAATTATTTTTTTAATATATTAATTATCATACAATCATACCATAGAAAAAAGCAAGATGAGATCTTTGGCAATTTTGTCAAGTGTCAATCTCTCATCCATTCTCATTTTATATTGTTGCCATAAAAGGAAAGTTTGTCTTACTTTAATTATATTAATTATTAATTTTTTTAAATTAAATAAATCTTAATAAAAATGAAGAAAAAAAATGTTTGTTATGAACACTTTAAATCATGTATGCTTGGACAACTCAATAGTTTCTTTGAAAAATGCAGAGTCATTGATATCAATTGGAACCCAAACATGTGAGTTGGGAGAAGCAACAAAAATTTGAACCTCAAAAGTTTGAATCCTAAACCCTCTAGGATACATCACAATAATTTTCCATATATTTGCATAAATATATATAAATAGGAATAAGATTCTTAATCGCACTCCTAATTTTGAGTTTTGAATGTTTATAGGTCTCTGGAACGGAGAGAAAACTAAAGGGATTATGTGAAACCTTGATGGAAGATATAAGGACCCTCTTAACGATGTTGTTGGAAGTTAAGGACTTTTGTTTTGTAGAGATTAAGTTACAAATACTTAACTAATATAGATGCTACCTTTAATTTATTTTTGAAATTTTTGTATAGGTTAGCGACCATAATTGGATAATATTGTGGTGGTAGGTGACCAAACATTTTGAAATGAAAATATTTAAAAACACTATGTGCAACTTGGAGTCCCATGCCAATGGGAGTTGCATGCTAGAATAGAGATTATGCTACCCTCAAAGCCAACTAATTGAATTCCCTGTTAACAAAAGTTGATTTTATACCCCTTTTATATGTTTGATTACGATGTCATGAAAAACAGACTACAAAGTAACACAATATAATGAAAATATGAAAAATAAAGATGTGAAAAATTTAGTAAATTTGCATTTTAAACGGCTGTGTGAATGGAAATAAGATATAAGAAGAGAAGAATTTGGTCTGGCGGTTAATCTAAACGATTTGGTCTGTATGTTAATAATCCGAAGGATTGTGTGAATGAAAATGAGATACAAGAAGCCAATTTAGATTCTTGTTTTTGGGTAAACCAAAAAATATTTATGTAGCAGTGATGTTTAAGTATTTGTATACCTAAACATTTTAATTGTATGACTGTAGCATTTGGCTTTGTCACTTAAAATTAGTAATTAATTCATCCAAATGTTCTAAATTAGATTTTCATTTATTTCAATAATATATGTTAGTAATAAAACTTTAAATCGTAACATTCATTTTAATGACAATATTAAATCAAATTGTTTTATCGATCCTAGATTGTTCTATACAGTTATTGTATTTTATAATAAGAAAATAAAATCGATGATTTCAATGGTTAAGAATGACATTGATAAAGCAAATTAGTTTATTAATCATAGACTATTTCTACATTTGTTATATTTTATAATCACAAGCTTATTAATTTAAAATTACCTCACAAAAGATTTTAATTTTTAATTACTGTTTTAATATATTAATTATCATACAATAGAAAAAACGCAGGTTGAGATCTTTGGCAAGTTTTCCAAGTGTCAATCTCTCAAGCATTCTCCTTTTTTATTATTGCTATAAAAGGAATGTTTGTCTTACTTTAATTTTATTAATTATTAATTAATTTAAATTAAATAAATATTAATAAAAATGCACAAAAAATGCAACCGAAAAAGGTGAGTTGGGAGGAAAAAAAATTTAAACCCCTTTGTCTTCTTCACTTCCTCTTCACATTAAAAAACTATCTCTCTTCATTCTTCTTAATTCCTTCCATAATCTCCTCTTCTACAAAATCAAAAACACCACATAAACCCTAATCAACCACCACCGTCTACGTTCTGCCGTTAATCTGAACGATTTGATCTGTCTGTTAATAATCCGAAGGATTGTGTGAATGAAAATGAGAAGAAACCAATTTAGATTCTTGATTTTGCATAAACCAGAAGATATTTCTGTAGCAGTGATGTTTGAATATTTGGATACCTAAATATTTTAAGCGTATGAGTGTAGCATTTGGCTTTGTCACTTAAAATTAGAATTTTTAAATTTTTGTATATATTTCACGTAATTAATTCATCCAAATCATATAAATTAGATTTAGATTTATTTCAATAATATATGTTAATAATAATACTTTAAATCATAACATTCATTTTAATGACAATATTAAATCAAATTATTTTATAGATCCTAGATTGTTTCTATATATTTATTGTATTTTATAATAATAAATAAAATCGATGATTTCAATGGTTAAAACTCTAAATCACAATATTTACTTTAATGACATTAATAAATCAACTTAGTTTATTAATCATAGACTATTTCTATATTTGTTATATTTTTATAATAACAAACTTATAAATTATAAATTACCTCACAAAAGATTTTAATTTTTAATTATTTTTTTATTATATTAATTATCATAAAATCATACCATAGAAAAAAGCAAGATGATTCTTGGCAAGTTTGTCAAGTGTCAATCTCTCATGCATTCTCATTTTATATTGTTGCCATAAAAGGAAAGTTTGTCTTACTTTAATTTTATTAATTCTTAATTAATTTAAATTAAATAAATATTAATAAAAATGAAGAAAATGAATGTTTGTTATGAACACGTTAAATCATGTATGCTTGCACAACTCAATAGTTTCTTTGAAAAATGCAGAGTCATTGATATCAATTGGAACGCAAACAAGTGAGTTGGGAGAAGCAACAAAAATTTGAACCTCAAAGTTTGAATCCTAAACCCTCTAGGATACATCACAATAATTTTCCAGATACTTTGTATCAAATTCTATTTTCCAGATATTTTGTATCAAACTCTATTGTATAAATATATATAAATAGGAACAAGATTCTAAATCGCACTCCTAATTTTGAGTTTTGATTTTTGTTTTGAATGTTTTTAGGTCTCTTAAACAGAGAGAAAACTAAAGGGATTATGTGAAACCTTGATGGAAGATATAAGGACCCTCTTAACGATGTTGCTGAAAGTTAAGGACTTTCTTTCATTTTGCTTAAACCGGAAAATATTTATAGTGATGATGTTTAAATATTTGTATACCTAAATATTTTAATTGTATGACTTTAGCATTTGGCTTTGTCACTTAAAATTAGAATTTTTAAATTTTTGTTGTTCTTAAACGTAATTAATTCATCCAAATGGTATAAATTAGATTTTCATTTATTTCAATAATATATGTTAGTAATAAAACTTTAAATCATAACATTCATTTAATGACAATATTAAATCAAATTGTTTTATCGATCCTAGATTGTTCTATACATTTATTGTATTTTATAATAAGAAAATAAAATCGATGATTTCAATGGTTAAGAATGACATTAATAAATCAAATTAGTTTATTAATCATACACTATTTCTACATTTGTTATATTTTATAATCACAAACTTGTTAATTATAAATTACCTCACAAAAGATTTTAATTTTTAATTACTGTTTTAATATATTAATTATCATACAATAGAACAAAGCAAGTTGAGATCTTTGGCAAGTTTTTCAAGTGTCAATCTCTCAAGCATTCTCTTTTTTTATTGTTGCTATAAAAGGAATGTTTGTCTTACTTTAGTTTTATTAATTATTAATTAATTTAAATTAAATAAATATTAATAAAAATGCAAATAAAAATGCAACCGATGAGTTGGGAGAAATTTTTTATAAATAAACCCTAATCAACCACCACCGTCTCACGTTGGTTAATCCGAGCGATTTGATCTGTCATTAATAATCAGAAGGATTGTGTGAATGAAAATGAGAAGAAGCCAATTTAGATTCTTGATTTTGCGTAAACCAGAAGATATTTCATGTGATGATGTTTGAATATTTGTATACCTAAATATTTTAAGCGTATGAGTGTAGCATTTGGCTTTGTCACTTAAAATTAGAATTTTTAAATTTTTGTATATATTTCACGTAATTAATTCATCCAAATCATATAAATTAGATTTTGATTTATTTCAATAATATATGTTAATAATAATACTTTAAATCATAACATTCATTTTAATGACAATATTAAATCAAATTATTTTACGGATCCTAGATTGTTTCTATATATTTATTGTATTTTATAATAAGTAAATAAAATCGATGATTTCAATGGTTAAAACTCTAAATCACAATATTTACTTTAATGACATTATAAATTACCTCACAAAAGATTTTAATTCTTAATTATTTTTTTATTATATTAATTATCATAAAATCATACCATAGAAAAAAGCAAGATGAGATCTTAGGCAAGTTTGTCAAGTGTCAATCTCACATGCATTCTCATTTTATATTGTTCCCATAAAAGAAAAGTTTGTCTTACTTTAATTATATTAATTATTAATTATGTTAAATTAAATAAATATTAATAAAAATGAAGAAAAAAAAAGTTTGTTATGAACACGTTAAATCATGTATGCTTGCACAACTCAATAGTTTCTTTGAAAAATGCAGAGTCATTGATATCAATTGGAACCCAAACATGTGAGTTGGGAGAAGCAACAAAAATTTGAACCTCAAAGTTTGAATCCTAAACCCTCTAGGATACATCACAATAATTTTCCAGATATTTTGTATCAAATTCTATTGTATAAATATATATAAATAGGAACAAGATTCTTAATCGCACTCCTAGTTTTGAGTTTTGATTTGAGGGATTATGTGAAACCTTGATGGAAGAGATAAGGACCCTCTTAACGATGTTGCTGGAAGTGAAGGACTTTTCTTTGGTAGAGAATAAGTTACAAATACTTAACTAATATAGATGCTACCTTTAATTTATTTTTGAAATTTTTTATAGGTTAGCGACCATAATTGGATTCTATTTATGAATCTGTTGAAGCGAGATCCAATGGTGGTGGTTGCTGACCAAACATTTTGAGATGAAAAGATTCAAAAACACTATGTGCAACTTGGAGTCCCATGCCAATGGGAGTTGCATGCTAGAATAGAGATTATGCTCCCCTAAAAGCCAACTAATTGAATTCTCTGTTAACAAAAGTTATACCCCTTTTATCTATCTGTTTGATTTCGATGTCATGAAAAACAGACTACAAAGTAACACAATATAATGAAAATACAAAAAATAATGATGTGAAAAATTTAGTAAATTTGCATTTTAAACGGCTGTTTGAATGGAAATAAGATATAAGAAGAGAATAATTTGGTCTGGCGGTTAATCTGAACGATTTGGTTTGTATGTTAATAATCGAAGGATTGTGTGAATGAAAATGAGATACAAGAAGCCAATTTAGATTCTTGATTTTGCGTAAACCAGAAAATATTTATGTAGCAGTGATGTTTAAATATTTGAACACGTAAATAATTTAATTGTATGATTGTAGCTTTTGGCTTTGTCACTTAAAATTAGAATTTTTAAATTTTTGTTGTTCTTAAACGTAATTAACTCATCCAAATGGTATAAATTAGATTTTCATTTATTTCAATAATATATGTTAGTAATAAAACTTTAAATCATAACATTCATTTTAATGACATTACTAAATCAAATTGTTTTATCGATCCTAGATTGTTCAATACATTTATTGTATTTTATAATAAGAAAATAAAATCGATGATTTCAATGGTTAAGAATGACATTAATAAATCAAATTAGTTAATTAATCATAGACTATTTCTACATTTGTTATATTTTATAATCACAAACTTGTTAATTATAAATTACCTCACAAAAGATTTTAATTTTTAATTATTGTTTTAATATATTAATTATCATACAATAGAAAAAAGCAAGTTGAGATCTTTGGCAAGTTTTCCAAGTGTCAATCTCTCAAGCATTCTCCTTTTTTATTATTGCTATAAAAGGAATGTTTGTCTTACTTTAATTTTATTAATTATTAATTAATTTAAATTAAATAAATATTAATAAAAATGCACAAAAAATGCAACCGAAAAAGGTGAGTTGGGAGGAAAAAAAATTTAAACCCCTTTGTCTTCTTCACTTCCTCTTCACATTAAAAAACTATCTCTCTTCATTCTTCTTAATTCCTTGCATAATCTCCTCTTCTAGAAAATCAAAAACACCACATAAACCCTATATAATCAACCACCACCGTCTACGTTCTGCCGTTGATCTGAACGATTTGGTTTGTTTGTTAATAATCCGGATTGTGTGAATGAAAATGACAAGAAGCCATTTTAGATTCTTGATTTTGCGTAAACCAGAAGCTATTTCTGTAGCCGTGATGTTTGAATATTTATATACCTAAATATTTTAAGCGTATGAGTGTAGCATTTGGCTTTGTCACTTAAAATTAGAATTTTTAAATTTTTGTATATATTTCACGTAATTAATTCATCCAAATCATATAAATTAGATTTTGATTTATTTCAATAATATATGTTAATAATAATACTTTAAATCATAACATTCATTTTAAAAACAATATTAAATCAAATTATGTTATAGATCCTAGATTGTTTCTATATATTTATTGTATTTTATAATAAGTAAATAAAATCGATGATTTCAATGGTTAAGAACTCTAAATCACAATCTTTACTTTAATGACATTAATAAATCAAATTAGTTTACTAATCATAGACTATTTCCATATTTGTTAAATTTTTATAATAACAAACTTATAAATTATAAATTACCTTACAAAAGATTTTAATTTTTAATTATTTTTTTATTATATTAATTATCATACAATCATACCATAGAAAAAAGCAAGATGAGATCTTTGGCAAGTTTGCCAAGTGTCAATCTCTCATGCATTCTCATTTTATATTGTTGCCATAAAAGGAAAGTTTGTCTTACTTTAATTATATTAATTATTAATTATTTTAAATTAAACAAATATTAATAAAAATGAAGAAAAAAAATGTTTGTTATGAACACGTTAAATCATGTATGCTTGCACAACTCAATAGTTTCTTTGAAAAATGCAGAGTCATTGATATCAATTGGAACCCAAACAGGTGAGTTTGGAGAAGCAACAAAAATTTGAACCTCAAAGTTTGAATCCTAAACTTCTAGGATACATCACAATAATTTTCCAGATACTTTGTATCAAATTCTATTTTCCAGATATTTTGTATCAAATTCTATTGTATAAATATATATAAATAGGAACAAGATTCTAAATCGCACTCCTAAGTTTGAAATTTGATTTTTGTTTTGAATGTTTTTAGGTCTCTTAAACAGAGAGAAAACTAAAGGGATTATGTGAAACCTTGATGGAAGATATAAGGACCTTCTTAACGATGTTGCTGGAAGTTAAGGACTTTCTTTCATTTTGCGTAAACCAGAAAATATTTATGTAGCAGTGATGTTTAAATATTTGTATACCTAAATATTTTAATTGTATGCCTTTAGCATTTGGCTTTGTCACTTAAAATTAGAATTTTTAAATTTTTGTTGTTCTTAAACGTAATTAATTCATTCAAA
Organism: Vicia sativa; assembly: GCA_021764765.1. NCBI lineage: Eukaryota > Viridiplantae > Streptophyta > Magnoliopsida > Fabales > Fabaceae > Vicia > Vicia sativa. Next base: position 175,969,608 of record CM038793.1, on the reverse strand, counting down.
TGGTATAAATTAGATTTTCATTTATTTCAATAATATATGTTAGTAATAAAACTTTAAATCATGACATTCATTTAATGACAATATTAAATCAAATTGTTTTATCGATCCTAGATTGTTCTATACATTTATAAAATCGATGATTTCAATGGTTAAGAATGACATTAATAAATCAAATTAGTTAATTAATCATAGACTATTTCTACATTTGTTATATTTTATAATCACAAACTTGTTAATTATAAATTAACTCACAAAAGATTTTAATTCTAAATCACAATCATCATGCATTCTCTTTTCTTATTGTTATAAAAGGAAAGTTTGTCTTACTTTAATTCTACTAATTATTAATTAATTTAAATTCAATAAATATTAATAAAATGTATAAAAAATGTTTGTTATGAACACGTTAAATCATGTATGCTTGGACAACTCAATAGTTTCTTTGAAAAATATAGAGTCATTGACATGAATTGGAACCCAAATAGGTCAATTGGGAGAAAAAAAACTTTAAGCCCTTGGTCTTCTTCACTTCCTCTTCATATTAAAAAAGTATCTCTCTTCATTCTTCTTAATTCCTTCCATAATCTCCTCTTCTACAAAATCAAAAACACCACATAAACCCTAATCAACCACCACCGTCTACGTTTTGCCGTTAATCTGAACGATTTGGTAGGATTGTGTGAACGAAAATGAGAAGAAGCCAATTTAGATTCTCCGTTAATCTGAAACATTTGGTCTGTCTGTTAATAAAGCGAAGGATTGTGTGAACGGAAATGAGAAGAAGCCAATTTAGATTCTTAAACCAGAAATTATTTCTGTAGCAGTGATGTGTAATATTTGTATACCTAAATATTTTAAGCGTATGAGTGTAGCATTTGGCTTTGTCAATTAAAATTAGAATTTTTAAATTTTTGTAGTTATTTCACATAATTAATTCATCCAAATCATATAAATTAGATTTTGATTTATTTCAATAATATATGTTAATAATAAAACTTTAAATCATAACATTCATTTTAATGACATTATTAAATCAAATTATTTTATCGATCCTAGATTGTTTCTATATATTTATTGTATTTTATAATAAGAAAATCGATGATTTCAATGGTTAAGAACCCTAAATCATAATATTTACTTTAATGACATTAATTAATCAAATTAGTTTACTAATCATAGACTATTTCTATATTTGTCATATTTTATAATAAAAAACTTATTAATTAAAAATTACCTCACAAAATATTTTAATTTTTAATTATTTTTTTAATATATTAATTATCATACAATCATACAATAAAAAAAGCAAGATGAGATCTTTGGCAAGTTTGCCAAGAGTCAATCTCTCATGCATTCTCATTTTATATTGTTGCTATAAAAGGAAAGTTTGTCTTACTTTAATTCTATTAATTATTAATTATTTTAAATTGAATAAATATTAATTAAAATGCAAAAAAAAAAGTTTGATATAAACACATCAAATGATGGATGCTTGAACAACTCAATAGTTTTTTGAAAAATGTAGTCATTGATATCAATTGGAACCCAAACAGGTGAGTTGGGAGAAGTAACAAAAATTTGAACCTCTAGGATACATCACAATAATTTTCCAGATATTTTGTATCAAATTCTATTTTCCAGATATTTTGTATCAAATTCTATTTTCCAGATATTTTGTATCAAATTCTATTGTATAAATATATATAAATAGGAACAAGATTCTTAATCGCACTCCTAATTTTGAGTTTTGATTTTTGATTTGAATGCTTTTAGGTTTTTGAACTGCGGAAAACTAAAGGTTTTAGGTGTTTGAACTGCGGAAAACTAAAGGGTTATGTTAAACCTTGATGGAAGATATAAGGACCCTCTTAACGATGTTGCAAATTTTTGTATAGGTTAGCGACCATAATTAGATAGTATTTATGAATCTGTTGAAGCGAGATCCAATGGTGGTGGTTGGTGACCAAACATTTTGAGATGAAAAGATTCAAAAACACTATGTGCAACTTGGAGTCCATGCCAATGGGAGTTGCATGCCAGAATAGAGATTATGCTCCCCTCAAAGACAATGTTTCTATATATTTATTGTATTTTATAATAAGAAAATAAAATCGATGATTTCAATGGTTAAGAACTCTAAATCATAATATTTACTATAATGACATTAATAAATCAAATTAGTTTATTAATCATAGACTCTATTTGTTATATTTTATAATAATAAACTCATTTATTATAAATTACCTCACAAAAGATTTTAATTTTTAATTATTATTTTAATATATTAATTATCATACAATAGAAAAAGCAAGTTGAGATCTTTGGCAAGTTTTCCAAGTGTCAATCTCTCATGCATTCTCTTTTTTTGTTGCTATAAAAGGAAAGTTTTCTTACTTTAATTCTATTAATTATTAATTAATTTAAATTAAATAAAAATTAATAAAAATGCAAAAAAAAAATGTTTGTTATGAACACGTTAAATCATGTATTCTTGGACAACTCAATAGTTTCTTTGAAAGGAGGGAAAACTAAAGGAGGGAACAAGATTCTTAATCGCACTCTAGTTTTAGGTCTCTTGAAAGGAGGAAAACTAAAGGATTATGTGAAACTTGATGGAAGATATAAGGACCCTCTTACGATGTTCTTTGGAAATCTAGGACTTTTCTTTGGTAGAGAATAAGTTAATTCTAGTGTTTTCTTTAATGTTTATAGTATTTTTTCATCGTTATATTAATAATAATAATATAATTATTCAATATTTTAAAAAATAAACATCATATATATTAAATGAATATCTGCATCCAAATATAGTTGATATGCTTTGATTTTCATAATATTGACATCAAAATTAAAATAACTATATTATATCAATTAAAAATTTTAATATTTAAATATTTTAACACTATTTTTCATATGAGTCACTAAAGTAATTGTTGGGGAGTATAAAAGACAAGTTTTTTAACAAGAAAATATGTTTTATTAATTAATGTTTTACATATTTTTAAATAATATTTAAATAAGAGTAAAAATATTTATAATATATTATATTCTTAAAAAAATGTTTTTAATTTAAAAATATTAACAAATTACTTACATATTGAACTCCGAATTAACACTTTATACTAATACCTATTAGTTGGGATACTAGAGTCACTCTTAACATATTAATTTAAATGTAACATAATTCAAAAAACAACCATTTTAAAATTATATTATACTATAAATTATGATGCATTTTAAACTACCAATGATAAAAGGTGAACAGTATGTTTTTTATTTAAATTGAATATTGATCATCAATCAATCAAATACTATAATTTAAAGTTATCCTATATTTTTATTTTATGTTAAAATAAATTAAAATTTAAAATAATTTATTCTAAGTTTATTAATACTAAACTTAAATTCAAAATTTACATTAAAAGATAGTATTTTTGTTTTCTTATTTTATTTTTTAATCAATTATATATATATATATATATATATATATATATATATATATATATATATATATATATATATACTGAAAAATTAGACAAATATATTCTACAATATATGTGAAAATTATGAGACAAATATTTGCCACGGACAAAAAAAGTTACATAAAAATATATTAGACAAATATAAAAGTTCTAATTCCATGTGACTAAAGACCATCAATCTAAGCTCTATCCGCTTTTAAATTTAATGGGGTGTAAGTGCACAAACCTACATGGGGTTAATTCATGGTTATGACCCTCCTCATAAAATGACACTACATATATATACCATTTTTGGCTTTGTAGTGCACACGAAGCCTAGTTGCGCATTTAGTACGGGTTTGACGTTTGTGACCTTTTTTCCTATCTAACCTACTTAAGTGTTTATTCTCTCTTGAACCATGCTTGTTGCATACAAACTGCATCCTTATTATTATTTTACTACCTTCAGGCCCTCCTCTCCTAATATCACTTTTACTAATGGCAAAACCCTTGCATTTTTCATACTTATAATAAAAATCATAAGCTTCATCAACAGAACCGAAATGCATAGCACGAATTTTATTAAAAGTCATGAAATTAATACTTACCACGTTATTGCCTACAACTGCATTTAATTCAATTGAATCATCTTCGTCGTCATTATCAGCGTTGGCTCCATCATCATCATCTAAGTTTTGACAACTGTCACCCTCAATATCACTCAATTTAACATCAGAATAAGTATTACCATCACTAGAATCCACCTCAAATTCATCGTCTGAGTTTTCAATCGTACACCTGAATTAAAAACAACTTTTAACATAACAAATTTGGAATCATTAAAGTTGAAGAACATATACAAAAAACAAATTCAGGCATATTCCCTAATTCCCAAATTGAAATATCCATATACATAAAACAAGTTCAAACAAAAACCCTAATTCCCAAATTGAATTGAATGAGTTGAGTGTGACAGTTATATAAATAATTCTACTCAGGAATTTTTCGTATTTACCTTAGCAATTATATTCTCAATAAGAATACACGCAAACTGTTGGTGCAAAAGAATAAAAGTGATTGGAATGATGGAAGAATAAAAGAGAATAACGACTACCAAAAAGAGTAAAGAAATAAGGATTGATGTATTATTAATGACATAAGAATACCTATTTATACACACAAAAAAAGCCCAAAAGTAAACCCTAAAACTAACAAATACTAAAGTACCCTTAAAACTAAACTTAATAACTAAGGTTAGGAACCAGAACATCATAACATCAGAAGTTCTGGATATGCCTTACTAACATCGAACTTACATGACGAAAGTTACGGATATGAATTATTCTCAACACCATCCCTTAATTCATATCCATCAAAAACTAACACCAAATTCATTTCGTAAACAAAGAAACTGGTTGGTTTTGATAGCCTTTGTAAGAACATCTGTCAGCTGCTTCTGGGTGCTACAGTGCAGAACTTCTAACACTCCTTTTTGTAATTGACTTATGAGAAAATGATACTTCGTCTCAATATGCTTGATTCTTCCATGCAATACTGGATTCTTGGCAAGATTGATTGCAAACTTGTTATCAATCAACAACTTTAGAGGTTTTTCTATCACAATCTTCAAATCCTCTAGAAGATTTAGAAGCCAAACAACTTGACATGCAACTACAACGCCTGCAATATACTCAGCTTCACATGTTGACAAGGCCACAACAGGTTGTTTCTTGGAACTCCAAGAAATAAAACCTCCCAGAAACTTAAACAAGTAGCTAGAGGTACTTCTTCTGTCAACTCTATCTCCACACCAGTCAGAATTAGAATAGCCCACTAGTTTTGGTTCTAACTTCCTTCCAGAGGGAAATAGCACTCCATATTTCAGAGTTCCCTTTATATACCTCAGAATCCTGACAGCATCTTGATAACGGGACCACTTTGGATTACTCATAAATATGTTGACTATTCCAACTGCATAGCAAATGTCAGGTCTGGTATTGCATAAATACCTAAGAGAACCATCCAACTGCTTAAAGGTTGTAGCATCCACAGAATTACAATCAGAGTCAAAGTCCAATTTATGATTGGTTTCTGATTGTGTCACAACAAATGTACAATTCTACAACTTAAATTTCTTCAGAAGTTTGAGTTTACACTTCAACTGATGCAAAATGATACCCTCCTTTGAGTACAGAACTTCCACCCCTAGGAAATATATATTTCCTAGATTTGTCATCTCAAATCCATTCATCAACACTTTCTTGAACTTGGTTATATCTTCTGGACAACTCCCCGTAAGCAATATGTCATCAACATAAAGCCACACTAGAATCATATTGCTTCCATAATGTTTCACATACACGCCATACTCCATCTCACATTTAAAACCACTTCTTGAAAAATGAATCAATCTTCTGATTCCAAGCTTTGGGTGCTTGCATCAATCCATACAGAGTTTTGTGTAGCTTGTACACCATCCCTTCCTGATTCTTTTTCACGAAGCCAGGAGGTTGTGACACATATAACTCCTCTTGTAATGGACCGTTTAGAAATGCTGAGTTCACATCCAAATGCATCGGTGACCAACCATTTTCATCTAAAGCAATCACCAATATGATTGTTTCATGCCTAGCTCTGAGCAAACACCTCAAAATAATCTAGTCGGGTTTCTAAAGAAAAACTACGCCACTATCCTTGCTTTGTGCTTTCAATGATCCATCGGCAGCTTTACCTTAAAAACCCATCGGACGCTGATGGCTTTCTTCTCCCTTGGAAGCTCAGTTAACTTCCAAGTCTTGTTTCCTTCAGAAGCATTAAGTTCTTTTACAATGGCCTTAATCCATATTTTCTTCTTGAGAACTTCTCCTGCGTTTTTTAATCTCCTTCGACTCTAGGCGTATCTCCTTCTAGACTTTCTTTAGAAGTTATAATTCCATCAGATGTTCCACTTTTGTTAACCTCTGGACCTTATCTAGAACCACCACCTTTAAAAGTTAGATCACCTTCAAAAGCTCTTTCTTCAGAAGTTCCACCTTCAGAATCATGACCACCGCCAGAGGCTGGACTACCTTTAGAAGCTCCTCCTTCAGAAGGTCCACCTTTAGAGTCATTGTTATACCCCAAAATTTTCCCTCTTACTTCTCAAGACAATCCACAACTCCATACTCAAGGATTTCACAAGGGTTGACCAGACAAACCCTCTTTTAAGCAATCCATCCAAACTAGGGTTTTTCTCCTCAAGTCAAAATGGATTTCCAGTGCTCTAAATGATCATCAAGCCTTACAAGTCAAAATTGCTCATCCACTTGATCAGACAGCTGAAAATCAACTATATTGGACAAAAAGTCAACTGTGGTCAACATGCAGTCAAACTTCATATTTTTTGGTCAACACCAATATTTTGAAGTGATATTCATCATTTGATTAAGGGTTGATCATGATTCATCAAGAAAAGTCAAGATTTGATCAAAGGTCAAAGTTTCCAAATTAGGGTTTTCTAGACAAAAGTCAATAGAACTTTGACCAGGCATAACTGTCACATGCTTTATCAGAAATTTTTCCACAAAAGCTCATTTAAAAGGGAATTCAAGTCTCTAGAACTTCATGTCTCACAAGCTTGGGCTAGAAATGCTTCATTTGGAAGTTATGGATCAAAACATTATAGGTCCTTTTAAAAGTCAACAAAAAGTCATCTTTTTGCAAAGAAGTGTTCATGAACATGGAAACTTCAATGAAGATGAAACCAAAAGTGATGTTTATAAGACATATTGATCTTTCTAAAAAGTCCAAGAACACCCAAAAATGTTAAAAATTGAGCAAGATACAAATTGTGCAAATTGAGCATTTTTGAGCGGGTGCATCACGGAAAATACTCGACAAATGCAAATATTTTTCAAATGGGCATTGATGTAGCAGTGAGATACAAGAAGCCAATTTAGACACTTGATTTTGCGTAAACCAGAAAATATTTATGTAGCAGTGATGTTTAAATATTTGTATACCTAAATATTTTAATTGTATGAATGTAGCATTTGGCTTTGTCACTTAAAATTAGAATTTTTAAATTGTTGTTGTTCTTAAACGTAATTAATTCATCCAAATGGTATAAATTAGATTTTCATTTATTTCAATAATATATGTTAGTAATAAAACTCTAAATCATAACATTCATTTTAATGACAATATTAAATCAAATTGTTTTATCGATCCTAGATTGTTCTATACATTTATTGTATTTTATAATAAGAAAATAAAATCGATGATTTCAATGGTTAAGAATGACATTAATAAATCAAATTAGTTTATTAATCATAGACTATTTCTACATTTGTTATATTTTATAATCACAAACTTATTAATTTTAAATTACCTCACAAAGATTTTAATTTTTAATTACTGTTTTAACATATTAATTATCATACAATAGAAAAAAGGAAGTTGAGATCTTTGGCAAGTTTTCCAAGTGTCAATCTCTCAAGCATTCTCTTTTTTTATTGTTGCTATCAAAGGAAAGTTTGTCTTACTTTAATTTTATTAATTATTAATTAATTTAAATTAAATAAATATTAATAAAAAAGCAAATAAAAATGCAACCCAAACAGGTGAGTTGGGAGAAACAAAAAAATTTAAACCCCTTTGTCTTCTTCACTTCCTCTTCACATTAAAAAACTATCTCTCTTCATTCTTCTTAATTCCTTGCATAATCTCCTCTTCTAGAAAATCAAAACACCACATAAACCCTATATAATCAACCACCACCGTCTCGTTAGTTGATCACGAGCGATTTGGTTTGTTTGTTAATAATCCGGATTGTGTGAATGAAAATGACAAGAAGCCATTTTAGATTCTTGATTTTGCGTAAACCAGAAGCTATTTCTGTAGCCGTGATGTTTGAATATTTATATACCTAAATATTTTAAGCGTATGAGTGTAGCATTTGGCTTTGTCACTTAAAATTAGAATTTTTAAATTTTGTATATATTTCACGTAATTAATTCATCCAAATCATATAAATTAGATTTTGATTTATTTCAATAATATATGTTAATAATAAAACTTTAAATCATAACATTCATTTTAATGACATTATTAAATCAAATTATTTTATCGATCCTAGATTGTTTCTATATATTTATTGTATTTTATAATAAGAAAATCGATGATTTCAATGGTTAAGAACCCTAAATCATAATATTTACTTTAATGACATTAATTAATCAAATTAGTTTACTAATCATAGACTATTTCTATATTTGTCATATTTTATAATAAAAAACTTATTAATTAAAAATTACCTCACAAAATATTTTAATTTTTAATTATTTTTTTAATATATTAATTATCATACAATCATACAATAAAAAAAGCAAGATGAGATCTTTGGCAAGTTTGCCAAGAGTCAATCTCTCATGCATTCTCATTTTATATTGTTGCTATAAAAGGAAAGTTTGTCTTACTTTAATTCTATTAATTATTAATTATTTTAAATTGAATAAATATTAATTAAAATGCAAAAAAAAAAGTTTGATATAAACACATCAAATGATGGATGCTTGAACAACTCAATAGTTTTTTGAAAAATGTAGTCATTGATATCAATTGGAACCCAAACAGGTGAGTTGGGAGAAGTAACAAAAATTTGAACCTCTAGGATACATCACAATAATTTTCCAGATATTTTGTATCAAATTTTATTTTCCAAATATTTTGTATCAAATTCTACTGTATAAATATATATAAATAGGAAGAAGATTCTTAATCGGATTCCTAATTTTGAGTTTTGATTTTTGTTTTGAATGTTTTTAGGTCTGTTAAACAGAGAGAAAACTAAAGGGATTATGTGAAAGCGATGTTTAAATATTTGTATACCTAAATATTTTAATTGTATGACGTTAGCATTTGGCTTTGTCACTTAAAATTAAAATTTTTAAATTTTTGTTGTTCTTAAACGTAATTAATTCATCCAAATGGTATAAATTAGATTTTCATTTATTTCAATAATATATGTTAGTAATAAAACTTTAAATCATAACATTCATTTTAATGACAATATTAAATCAAATTGTTTTATCGATCCTAGATTGTTCTATACATTTATTGTATTTTATAATAAGAAAATAAAATCGATGATTTTAATGGTTAAAAATGACATTAATAAATGAAATTAGTTTATTAATCATAGACTATTTCTACATTTGTTATATTTTATAATCACAAACTTATTAATTTTAAATTACCTCACAAAAGATTTTAATTTTTAATTCTTGTTTAACATATTAATTATCATACAATAGAAAAAAGGAAGTTGAGATCTTTGGCAAGTTTTCCAAGTGTCAATCTCAAGCATTCTCTTTTTTTATTGTTGCTATCAAAGGAAAGTTTGTCTTACTTTAATTTTATTAATTATTAATTAATTTAAATTAAATAAATATTAATAAAAAAGCAAATAAAAATGCAACCCAAACAGGTGAGTTGGGAGAAACAAAAAAATTTAAACCCCTTTGTCTTCTTCACTTCCTCTTCACATTAAAAAACTATCTCTCTTCATTCTTCTTAATTCCTTGCATAATCTCCTCTTCTAGAAAATCAAAAACACCACATAAACCCTATATAATCAACCACCACCGTCTACGTTCTGCCGTTGATCTGAACGATTTGGTTTGTTTGTTAATAATCCGGATTGTGTGAATGAAAATGACAAGAAGCCATTTTAGATTCTTGATTTTGCGTAAACCAGAAGCTATTTCTGTAGCCGTGATGTTTGAATATTTATATACCTAAATATTTTAAGCGTATGAGTGTAGCATTTGGCTTTGTCACTTAAAATTAGAATTTTAAATTTTGTATATATTTCACGTAATTAATTCATCCAAATCATATAAATTAGATTTTGATTTATTTCAATAATATAAATCATAACATATGTTAATAATAATGTTAACATATGTTAATAATATGATTTATTTCACGTAATTAATATATGTTAATAATAATACTTTAAATCATAACATTCATTTTAATAACAATATTAAATCAAATTATTTTATAGATCCTAGATTGTTTCTATATATTTATTGTATTTTATAATAAGTAAATAAAATCGATGATTTCAATGGTTAAGAACTCTAAATCATAATATTTACTTTAATGACATTAATAAATCAAATTAGTTTACTAATCATAGACTATTTCTATATTTGTTATATTTTTATAATAACAAACTTATAAATTATAAATTACCTCACAAAGATTTTAATTTTTAATTATTTTTATTATATTAATTATCATACACTCATACCATAGAAAAAAGCAAGATGAGATCTTTGGCAAGTTTGCCAAGTGTCAATCTCTCATGCATTCTCATTTTATATTGTTGCCATAAAAGGAAAGTTTGTCTTACTTTAATTATATTAATTATTTTAAATTAAATAAATATTAATAAAAATGAAGAAAAAAATGTTTGTTATGAACACGTTAAATCATGTATGCTTGGACTTCAAAATGCGAGTCATTGATATCAATTGGAACCCAAACAGTGAGTCGGGAAAAGCAACAAAAATTTGAACCTCAAAGAATTCTATTTTCCAGATATTTTGTATTAAATTCTATTGTATAAATATATATAAATAGGAACAAGATTCTTAATCGCACTCGTAATTTTGAGTTTTGATTTTTGTTTTGAATGTTTTTAGGTCTCTTGAACGGAGAGAAAACTAAAGGGATTATGTGAAACCTTGATGGAAGATATAAGGACCCTCTTAACGATGTTGCTGGAAGTTAAGGACTTTTCTTTGGTAGAGAATAAGTTACAAATACTTAACTAATATAGATGCTACCTTTAATTTATTTTTGAAATTTTTGTATAGGTTAGCGACCATAATTGGATAGTATTTATGAATCATTGAGCGAGATCCAATGGTGGTGGTTGGTGACCAAACATTTTGAGATGAAAAGATTCAAAAACACTATGTGCAACTTGGAGTCCCATGCCAATGGGAGTTGCATGCTAGAATAGAGATTATGCTCCCCTCAAAGCCAACTAATTGAATTCTCTGTTCATAAAAGTTGATTATATACCCCTTTTATCTATCTGTTTGATTTCGATGTCATCAAAAACAGACTACAAAGTAACCCAAAATAATGAAAATATGAATAATAAAGATGTGAAAAATTTAGTAAATTTGCATTTTAAACGGCTGTGTGAATAGAAATAAGATATAAGAAGAGAATAATTTGGTGTGACTAAATAAATTTAGTCATGTCATTAATAATCCGAAGGATTGTGTGAATGAAAATGAGATACAAGAAGCCTATTTAGATTCTTGATTTTGCGTAAACCAGAAAATATTTATGTAGCAGTGAGTTGGGAGAAACAAAAAAATAAATATTAATAAAAAAGCAAATAAAAATGCAACCCAAACAGGTGAGTTGGGAGAAACAAAAAAATTTAAACCCCTTTGTCTTCTTCACTTCCTCTTCACATTAAAAAACTATCTCTCTTCATTCTTCTTAATTCCTTGCATAATCTCCTCTTCTAGAAAATCAAAAACACCACATAAACCCTATATAATCAACCACCACCGTCTACGTTCTGCCGTTGATCTGAACGATTTGGTTTGTTTGTTAATAATCCGGATTGTGTGAATGAAAATGACAAGAAGCCATTTTAGATTCTTGATTTTGCGTAAACCAGAAGCTATTTCTGTAGCCGTGATGTTTGAATATTTATATACCTAAATATTTTAAGCGTATGAGTGTAGCATTTGGCTTTGTCACTTAAAATTAGAATTTTTAAATTTTTGTATATATTTCACGTAATTAATTCATCCAAATCATATAAATTAGATTTTGATTTATTTCAATAATATAAATCATAACATATGTTAATAATAATGTTAACATATGTTAATAATATGATTTATTTCACGTAATTAATATATGTTAATAATAATACTTTAAATCATAACATTCATTTTAATAACAATATTAAATCAAATTATTTTATAGATCCTAGATTGTTTCTATATATTTATTGTATTTTATAATAAGTAAATAAAATCGATGATTTCAATGGTTAAGAACTCTAAATCATAATATTTACTTTAATGACATTAATAAATCAAATTAGTTTACTAATCATAGACTATTTCTATATTTGTTATATTTTATAATAACAAACTTATAAATTATAAATTACCTCACAAAAGATTTTAATTTTTAATTATTTTTTATTATATTAATTATCATACACTCATACCATAGAAAAAGCAAGATGAGATCTTTGCAAGTTTGCCAAGTGTCAATCTCATGCATTCTCATTTTATATTGTTGCCATAAAAGGAAAGTTTGTCTTACTTTAATTATATTAATTATTTTAAATTAAATAAATATTAATAAAATGAAGAAAAAATGTTTGTTATGAACACGTTAAATCATGTATGCTTGGACTTCAAAATGCGAGTCATTGATATCAATTGGAACCCAAACAGGTGAGTCGGGAAAAGCAACAAAAATTTGAACCTCAAAGAATTCTATTTTATATTTTGTATTAAATTCTATTGTATAAATATATATAAATAGGAACAAGATTCTTAATCGTTTCGTAATTTTGAGTTTTGATTTTTGTTTTGAATGTTTTTAGGTCTCTTGAGCGGAGAGAAAACTAAAGGGATTATGTGAAACCTTGATGGAAGATATAAGGACCCTCTTAACGATGTTCTTTGGAAGTTAAGGACTTTTCTTTGGTAGAGAATAAGTTACAAATACTTAACTAATATAGATGCTACCTTTAATTTATTTTTGAAATTTTGTATAGGTTAGCGACCATAATTGGATAGTATTTATGAACTGTTGACGAGATCCAATGGTGGTGGTTGGTGACCAAACATTTTGAGATGAAAAGATTCAAAAACACTATGTGCAACTTGGAGTCCCATGCCAATGGGAGTTGCATGCTAGAATAGAGATTATGCTTCCCTCAGAGCCAACTAATTGAATTCTCTGTTCACAAAAGTTGATTATATACCCCTTTTATCTATCTGTTTGATTTCGATGTCATCAAAAACAGACTACAAAGTAACCCAAAATAATGAAAATATGAATAATAAAGATGTGAAAAATTTAGTAAATTTGCATTTTAAACGGCTGTGTGAATAGAAATAAGATATAAGAAGAGAATAATTTGGTGTGACGGTTAATCTGAACGATTTGGTCTGTCTGTTAATAATCCGAAGGATTGTGTGAATGAAAATGAGATACAAGAAGCCTATTTAGATTCTTGATTTTGCGTAAACCAGAAAATATTTATGTAGCAGTGATGTTTAAATATTTGTATACCTAAATATTTTAATTGTATAACTGTAGCATTTGGCTTTGTCACTTAAAATTAATAATTAATTCATCCAAATGTTATAAATTAGATTTTCATTTATTTCAATAATATATGTTAGTAATAAAACTTTAAATCATAACATTCATTTTAATGACAATATTAAATCAAATTGTTTTATCGATCCTAGATTGTTCTATACATTTATTGTATTTTATAATAAGAAAATAAAATCGATGATTTTAATGGTTAAAAATGACATTAATAAATGAAATTAGTTTATTAATCATAGACTATTTCTACATTTGTTATATTTTATAATCACAAACTTATTAATTTTAAATTACCTCACAAAAGATTTTAATTTTAATTCTTGTTTTAACATATTAATTATCATACAATAGAAAAAAGGAAGTTGAGATCTTTGGCAAGTTTTCCAAGTGTCAATCTCTCAAGCATTCTCTTTTTATTGTTGCTATCAAAGGAAAGTTTGTCTTACTTTAATTTTATTAATTATTAATTAATTTAAATTAAATAAATATTAATAAAAAAGCAAATAAAAATGCAACCCAAACAGGTGAGTTGGGAGAAACAAAAAAATTTAAACCCCTTTGTCTTCTTCACTTCCTCTTCACATTAAAAAACTATCTCTCTTCATTCTTCTTAATTCCTTGCATAATCTCCTCTTCTAGAAAATCAAAAACACCACATAAACCCTATATAATCAACCACCACCGTCTACGTTCTGCCGTTGATCTGAACGATTTGGTTTGTTTGTTAATAATCCGGATTGTGTGAATGAAAATGACAAGAAGCCATTTTAGATTCTTGATTTTGCGTAAACCAGAAGCTATTTCTGTAGCCGTGATGTTTGAATATTTATATACCTAAATATTTTAAGCGTATGAGTGTAGCATTTGGCTTTGTCACTTAAAATTAGAATTTTTAAATTTTTGTATATATTTCACGTAATTAATTCATCCAAATCATATAAATTAGATTTTGATTTATTTCAATAATATAAATCATAACATATGTTAATAATAATGTTAACATATGTTAATAATATGATTTATTTCACGTAATTAATATATGTTAATAATAATACTTTAAATCATAACATTCATTTTAATAACAATATTAAATCAAATTATTTTATAGATCCTAGATTGTTTCTATATATTTATTGTATTTTATAATAAGTAAATAAAATCGATGATTTCAATGGTTAAGAACTCTAAATCATAATATTTACTTTAATGACATTAATAAATCAAATTAGTTTACTAATCATAGACTATTTCTATATTTGTTATATTTTATAATAACAAACTTATAAATTATAAATTACCTCACAAAAGATTTTAATTTTTAATTATTTTTATTATATTAATTATCATACACTCATACCATAGAAAAAGCAAGATGAGATCTTTGCAAGTTTGCCAAGTGTCAATCTCTCATGCATTCTCATTTTATATTGTTGCCATAAAAGGAAAGTTTGTCTTACTTTAATTATATTAATTATTTTAAATTAAATAAATATTAATAAAAATGAAGAAAAAATGTTTGTTATGAACACGTTAAATCATGTATGCTTGGACTTCAAAATGCAGTCATTGATATCAATTGGAACCCAAACAGTGAGTCGGGAAAAGCAACAAAAATTTGAACCTCAAAGAATTCTATTTTCGATATTTTGTATTAAATTCTATTGTATAAATATATATAAATAGGAACAAGATTCTTAATCCACTCGTAATTTTGAGTTTTGATTTTTGTTTTGAATGTTTTTAGGTCTCTTGAACGGAGAGAAAACTAAAGGGATTATGTGAAACCTTGATGGAAGATATAAGGACCCTCTTAACGATGTTGCTGGAAGTTAAGGACTTTTCTTTGGTAGAGAATAAGTTACAAATACTTAACTAATATAGATGCTACCTTTAATTTATTTTTGAAATTTTTGTAGGTTAGCGACCATAATTGGATAGTATTTATGAATCACAGCGAGATCCAATGGTGGTGGTTGGTGACCAAACATTTTGAGATGAAAAGATTCAAAAACACTATGTGCAACTTGGAGTCCCATGCCAATGGGAGTTGCATGCTAGAATAGAGATTATGCTTCCCTCAGAGCCAACTAATTGAATTCTCTGTTCACAAAAGTTGATTATATACCCCTTTTATCTATCTGTTTGATTTCGATGTCATCAAAAACAGACTACAAAGTAACCCAAAATAATGAAAATATGAATAATAAAGATGTGAAAAATTTAGTAAATTTGCATTTTAAACGGCTGTGTGAATAGAAATAAGATATAAGAAGAGAATAATTTGGTGTGACGGTTAATCTGAACGATTTGGTCTGTCTGTTAATAATCCGAAGGATTGTGTGAATGAAAATGAGATACAAGAAGCCTATTTAGATTCTTGATTTTGCGTAAACCAGAAAATATTTATGTAGCAGTGAGTTGGGAGAAACAAAAAAATAAATATTAATAAAAAAGCAAATAAAAATGCAACCCAAACAGGTGAGTTGGGAGAAACAAAAAAATTTAAACCCCTTTGTCTTCTTCACTTCCTCTTCACATTAAAAAACTATCTCTCTTCATTCTTCTTAATTCCTTGCATAATCTCCTCTTCTAGAAAATCAAAAACACCACATAAACCCTATATAATCAACCACCACCGTCTACGTTCTGCCGTTGATCTGAACGATTTGGTTTGTTTGTTAATAATCCGGATTGTGTGAATGAAAATGACAAGAAGCCATTTTAGATTCTTGATTTTGCGTAAACCAGAAGCTATTTCTGTAGCCGTGATGTTTGAATATTTATATACCTAAATATTTTAAGCGTATGAGTGTAGCATTTGGCTTTGTCACTTAAAATTAGAATTTTTAAATTTTTGTATATATTTCACGTAATTAATTCATCCAAATCATATAAATTAGATTTTGATTTATTTCAATAATATATGTTAATAATAAAACTTTAAATCATAACATTCATTTTAATGACATTATTAAATCAAATTATTTTATCGATCCTAGATTGTTTCTATATATTTATTGTATTTTATAATAAGAAAATCGATGATTTCAATGGTTAAGAACCCTAAATCATAATATTTACTTTAATGACATTAATTAATCAAATTAGTTTACTAATCATAGACTATTTCTATATTTGTCATATTTTATAATAAAAAACTTATTAATTAAAAATTACCTCACAAAATATTTTAATTTTTAATTATTTTTTTATTATATTAATTATCATACACTCATACCATAGAAAAAAGCAAGATGAGATCTTTGGCAAGTTTGCCAAGTGTCAATCTCTCATGCATTCTCATTTTATATTGTTGCCATAAAAGGAAAGTTTGTCTTACTTTAATTATATTAATTATTTTAAATTAAATAAATATTAATAAAAATGAAGAAAAAAATGTTTGTTATGAACACGTTAAATCATGTATGCTTGGACTTCAAAATGCAGAGTCATTGATATCAATTGGAACCCAAACAGGTGAGTCGGGAAAAGCAACAAAAATTTGAACCTCAAAGAATTCTATTTTCCAGATATTTTGTATTAAATTCTATTGTATAAATATATATAAATAGGAACAAGATTCTTAATCGCACTCGTAATTTTGAGTTTTGATTTTTGTTTTGAATGTTTTTAGGTCTCTTGAACGGAGAGAAAACTAAAGGGATTATGTGAAACCTTGATGGAAGATATAAGGACCCTCTTAACGATGTTGCTGGAAGTTAAGGACTTTTCTTTGGTAGAGAATAAGTTACAAATACTTAACTAATATAGATGCTACCTTTAATTTATTTTTGAAATTTTTGTATAGGTTAGCGACCATAATTGGATAGTATTTATGAATCTGTTGAAGCGAGATCCAATGGTGGTGGTTGGTGACCAAACATTTTGAGATGAAAAGATTCAAAAACACTATGCGCAACTTGGAGTCCCATGCCAATGGGAGTTGCATACTAGAATAGAGATTATGCTTCCCTCAGAGCCAACTAATTGAATTCTCTGTTCACAAAAGTTGATTATATACCCCTTTTATCTATCTGTTTGATTTCGATGTCATCAAAAACAGACTACAAAGTAACCCAAAATAATGAAAATATGAATAATAAAGATGTGAAAAATTTAGTAAATTTGCATTTTAAACGGCTGTGTGAATAGAAATAAGATATAAGAAGAGAATAATTTGGTGTGACGGTTAATCTGAACGATTTGGTCTGTCTGTTAATAATCCGAAGGATTGTGTGAATGAAAATGAGATACAAGAAGCCTATTTAGATTCTTGATTTTGCGTAAACCAGAAAATATTTATGTAGCAGTGATGTTTAAATATTTGTATACCTAAATATTTTAATTGTATGACTGTAGCATTTGGCTTTGTCACTTAAAATTAATAATTAATTCATCCAAATGTTATAAATTAGATTTTCATTTATTTCAATAATATATGTTAGTAATAAAACTTTAAATCATAACATTCATTTTAATGACAATATTAAATCAAATTGTTTTATCGATCCTAGATTGTTCTATACATTTATTGTATTTTATAATAAGAAAATAAAATCGATGATTTTAATGGTTAAAAATGACATTAATAAATGAAATTAGTTTATTAATCATAGACTATTTCTACATTTGTTATATTTTATAATCACAAACTTATTAATTTTAAATTACCTCACAAAAGATTTTAATTTTTAATTCTTGTTTTAATATATTAATTATCATACAATAGAAAAAGGAAGTTGAGATCTTTGGCAAGTTTTCCAAGTGTCAATCTCTCAAGCATTCTCTTTTTATTGTTGCTATCAAAGGAAAGTTTGTCTTACTTTAATTTTATTAATTATTAATTAATTTAAATTAAATAAATATTAATAAAAAGCAAATAAAATGCAACCCAAACAGTGAGTTGGGAGAAACAAAAAATTTAAACCCTTTGTCTTCTTCACTTCCTCTTCACATTAAAAACTATCTCTTCATTCTTCTTAATTCCTTGCATAATCTCCTCTTCTAGAAAATCAAAACACCACATAAACCCTATATAATCAACCACCACCGCTACGTCGTTGATCCGAACGATTTGGTTTGTTTGTTAATAATCGGATTGTGTGAATGAAAATGACAAGAAGCCATTTTAGATTCTTGATTTTATGTAAACCGAAGCTATTTAGCCGTGATGTTTGAATATTTATATACCTAAATATTTTAAGCGTATGAGTGTAGCATTTGGCTTTGTCACTTAAAATTAGAATTTTTAAATTTTTGTATATATTTCACGTAATTAATTCATCCAAATCATATAAATTAGATTTTGATTTATTTCAATAATATAAATCATAACATATGTTAATAATAATGTTAACATATGTTAATAATATGATTTATTTCAATAATTAATATATGTTAATAATAATACTTTAAATCATAATATTCATTTTAATAACAATATTAAATCAAATTATTTTATAGATCCTAGATTGTTTCTATATATTTATTGTATTTTATAATAAGTAAATAAAATCGATGATTTCAATGGTTAAGAACTCTAAATCATAATATTTACTTTAATGACATTAATAAATCAAATTAGTTTACTAATCATAGACTATTTCTATATTTGTTATATTTTATAATAACAAACTTATAAATTATAAATTACCTCACAAAAGATTTTAATTTTTAATTATTTTTTATTATATTAATTATCATACACTCATACCATAGAAAAAGCAAGATGAGATCTTTGGCAAGTTTGCCAAGTGTCAATCTCTCATGCATTCTCATTTTATATTGTTGCCATAAAAGGAAAGTTTGTCTTACTTTAATTATATTAATTATTTTAAATTAAATAAATATTAATAAAAATGAAGAAAAAATGTTTGTTATGAACACGTTAAATCATGTATGCTTGGACTTCAAAATGCAGAGTCATTGATATCAATTGGAACCCAAACAGTGAGTCGGGAAGCAACAAAATTTGAACCTCAAAGAATTCTATTTTCCGATATTTTGTATTAAATTCTATTGTATAAATATATATAAATAGGAACAAGATTCTTAATCGACTCGTAATTTTGAGTTTTGATTTTTGTTTTGAATGTTTTAGGTCTCTTGAACGGAGAGAAAACTAAAGGGATTATGTGAAACCTTGATGGAAGATATAAGGACCCTCTTAACGATGTTCTTTGAAGTTAAGGACTTTTCTTTGGTAGAGAATAAGTTACAAATACTTAACTAATATAGATGCTACCTTTAATTTATTTTTGAAATTTTTGTATAGGTTAGCGACCATAATTGGATAGTATTTATGAATCATTGAGCGAGATCCAATGGTGGTGGTTGGTGACCAAACATTTTGAGATGAAAAGATTCAAAACACTATGTGCAACTTGGAGTCCCATGCCAATGGAGTTGCATGCTAGAATAGAGATTATGCCCTCAAAGCCAACTAATTGAATTCTCTTCACAAAAGTTGATTATATACCCCTTTATCTATCTGTTTGATTTCGATGTCATCAAAAACAGGACTACAAAGTAACCAAAATAATGAAAATATGAATAATAAAGATGTGAAAATTTAGTAAATTTGCATTTAAACGGTTGTGTGAATAGAAATAAGATATAAGAAGAGAATAATTTGGTGTGACGGTTAATCGAACGATTTGGTGCATACATTAATAATCGGGATTGTGTGAATGAAAATGAGATACAAGCCTATTTAGATTCTTGATTTTGCGTAAACGAGAAAATATTTATGTAATGATGTTTAAATATTTGTATACCTAAATATTTTAATTGTATTATAGCATTTGGCTTTGTCACTTAAAATTAATAATTAATTCATCCAAATGTTATAAATTAGATTTTCATTTATTTCAATAATATATGTTAGTAATAAAACTTTAAATCATAACATTCATTTTAATGACAATATTAAATCAAATTGTTTTATCGATCCTAGATTGTTCTATACATTTATTGTATTTTATAATAAGAAAATAAAATCGATGATTTTAATGGTTAAAATGACATTAATAAATGAAATTAGTTTATTAATCATAGACTATTTCTACATTTGTTATATTTTATAATCACAAACTTATTAATTTTAAATTACCTCACAAAAGATTTTAATTTTTAATTCTTTTTTAATATATTAATTATCATACAATAGAAAAAAGGAAGTTGAGATCTTTGGCAAGTTTTCCAAGTGTCAATCTCTCAAGCATTCTCTTTTTATTGTTGCTATCAAAGGAAAGTTTGTCTTACTTTAATTTTATTAATTATTAATTAATTTAAATTAAATAAATATTAATAAAAAGCAAATAAAAATGCAACCCAAACAGTGAGTTGGGAGAAACAAAAAATTTAAACCCTTTGTCTTCTTCACTTCCTCTTCACATTAAAAACTATCTCTCTTCATTCTTCTTAATTCCTTGCATAATCTCCTCTTCTAGAAAATCAAAACACCACATAAACCCTATATAATCAACCACCACCGCTCTACGTTCACGTTGATCCGAACGATTTGGTTTGTTTGTTAATAATCCGGATTGTGTGAATGAAATGACAGAAGCCATTTTAGATTCTTGATTTTATGAAGCTATTTCATAGATGATGTTTGAATATTTATATACCTAAATATTTTAAGCGTATAGTGTAGCATTTGGCTTTGTCACTTAAAATTAGAATTTTAAATTTTTGTATATATTTCACGTAATTAATTCATCCAAATCATATAAATTAGATTTTGATTTATTTCAATAATATAAATCATAATATATGTTAATAATAATGTTAACATATGTTAATAATATGATTTATTTCACGTAATTAATATATGTTAATAATAATACTTTAAATCATAACATTCATTTTAATAACAATATTAAATCAAATTATTTTATAGATCCTAGATTGTTTCTATATATTTATTGTATTTTATAATAAGTAAATAAAATCGATGATTTCAATGGTTAAGAACTCTAAATCATAATATTTACTTTAATGACATTAATAAATCAAATTAGTTTACTAATCATAGACTATTTCTATATTTGTTATATTTTTATAATAACAAACTTATAAATTATAAATTACCTCACAAAAGATTTTAATTTTTAATTATTTTTATTATATTAATTATCATACACTCATACCATAGAAAAAAGCAAGATGAGATCTTTGGCAAGTTTGCCAAGTGTCAATCTCTCATGCATTCTCATTTTATATTGTTGCCATAAAAGGAAAGTTTGTCTTACTTTAATTATATTAATTATTTTAAATTAAATAAATATTAATAAAATGAAGAAAAAATGTTTGTTATGAACACGTTAAATCATGTATGCTTGGACTTCAAAATGCAGAGTCATTGATATCAATTGGAACCAAACATTGAGTCGGGAAAAGCAACAAAAATTTGAACCTCAAAGAATTCTATTTTCGGATATTTTGTATTAAATTCATTGTATAAATATATATAAATAGGAACAAGATTCTTAATCGCACGTAATTTTGAGTTTTGATTTTTGTTTTGAATGTTTTAGGTCTCTTGAACGGAGAGAAACTAAAGGGATTATGTGAAACCTTGATGGAAGATATAAGGACCTCTTAACGATGTTCTGGAAGTTAAGGACTTTTTCTTTGGTAGAGAATAAGTTACAAATACTTAACTAATATAGATGCTACCTTTAATTTATTTTGAAATTTTGTATAGGTTAGCGACCATAATTGGATAGTATTTATGAATCATTGAAGCGAGATCCAATGGTGGTGGTTGGTGACCAAACATTTTGAGATGAAAAGATTCAAAACACTATGTGCAACTTGGAGTCCCATGCCAATGGGAGTTGCATGCTAGAATAAATTATGCCCCTAATTGAATTCTCTGTTCACAAAAGTTGATTATATACCCTTTTATCTATCTGCTTGATTTCGATGTCATCAAAAAAGGACTACAAAGTAACCAAAATAATGAAAATATGAATAATAAAGATGTGAAAAATTTAGTAAATTTGCATTTTAAACTGTGTGAATAGAAATAAGATATAAGAAGAGAATAATTTGGTGTGTGGTTAATCCGAACGATTTGGTGCTGTCTGTTAATAATCAAGGATTTGTGAATGAAAATGAGATACAAAAGCCTATTTAGATTCTTGATTTTATAAACCGGAAAATATTTATGTAGCAGTGATGTTTAAATATTTGTATACCTAAATATTTTAATTGTATGATAGCATTTGGCTTTGTCATAAAATTAATAATTAATTCATCCAAATGTTATAAATTAGATTTTCATTTATTTCAATAATATATGTTAGTAATAAAACTTTAAATCATAACATTCATTTTAATGACAATATTAAATCAAATTGTTTTATCGATCCTAGATTGTTCTATACATTTATTGTATTTTATAATAAGAAAATAAAATCGATGATTTTAATGGTTAAAATGACATTAATAAATGAAATTAGTTTATTAATCATAGACTATTTCTACATTTGTTATATTTTATAATCACAAACTTATTAATTTTAAATTACCTCACAAAAGATTTTAATTTTTAATTACTGTTTTAACATATTAATTATCATACAATAGAAAAAGGAAGTTGAGATCTTTGCAAGTTTTCAAGTGTCAATCTCAAGCATTCTCTTTTATTATTGTTGCTATCAAAGGAAAGTTTGTCTTACTTTAATTTTATTAATTATTAATTAATTTAAATTAAATAAATATTAATAAAAAGCAAATAAAAATACAACCCAAACAAGTGAGTTGGGAGAACAAAAAATTTAAACCCTTTGTCTTCTTCATTCCTCTTCACATTAAAAAACTATCTCTCTTCATTCTTCTTAATTCCTTGCATAATCTCCTCTTCTAGAAAATCAAAACACCACATAAACCCTATATAATCAACCACCACGTTCACGTTAGTTGATCCGAACGATTTGGTTTGTTAATAATCCGGATTGTGTGAATGAAAATGACAAGCCATTTTAGATTCTTGATTTTGCGGAAACCGTATTATTTCAGAAATGATGTTTGAATATTTATATACCTAAATATTTTAAGCGTATGAGTGTAGTATTTATTTGTTAACAAAATTAGAATTTTTAAATTTTGTATATATTTCACGTAATTAATTCATCCAAATCATATAAATTAGATTTTGATTTATTTCAATAATATAAATCATAATATATGTTAATAATAATGTTAACATATGTTAATAATATGATTTATTCAATGTAATTAATATATATAATAATACTTTAAATCATAAATATCATTTTAATAACAATATTAAATCAAATTATTTTATAGATCCTAGATTGTTTCTATATATTTATTGTATTTTATAATAAGTAAATAAAATCGATGATTTCAATGGTTAAGAACTCTAAATCATAATATTTACTTTAATGACATTAATAAATCAAATTAGTTTACTAATCATAGACTATTTCTATATTTGTTATATTTTTTATAATAAACTTATAAATTATAAATTACTCACAAAAGATTTTAATTTTTAATTATTTTATTATATTAATTATCATACACTCATACCATAGAAAAAGCAAGATGAGATCTTTGGCAAGTTTGCAATGTCAATCTCTCATGCATTCTCATTTATATTGTTGCCATAAAAGGAAAGTTTGTCTTACTTTAATTATATTAATTATTTTAAATTAAATAAATATTAATAAAAATGAAGAAAAATGTTTGTTATGAACACGTTAAATCATGTATGCTTGACTTCAAAATGCAGTAGTCATTGATATCAATTGGAACCCAAACAGGTGAGTCGGGAAAAGCAACAAAATTTGAACCTCAAAGAATTCTATTTTCCAGATATTTTGTATTAAATTCTATTGTATAAATATATATAATAGGAACAAGATTCTTAATCGCACTCGTAATTTTTGAGTTTTGATTTTGTTTTGAATGTTTTTAGTCTCGAACGGAGAGAAACTAAAGGATTATGTGAAACCTGATGGAAGATATAAGGACCCTCTTAACGATGTT
>CM038793.1:175922295-175944642 GCA_021764765.1 Vicia sativa | reverse complement strand
AAATGAAGAATAAATATTTACAATGGAACTACGTTAAATCACGTACATGTCGGACTTCAAAATGCAAGAGTCATCGAGACAATTGAACCCAAACAGGAGTTTCGAAAAGTAAATAAAAATTTGAACCTCAAAGAATTCTATTTCTTCCGTATATTTTGTATTAAATTTATTGTATAAATATATATAAATAGGAAATAAGATTTTAATCGCACTCGTAATTTTGAGTTTTGATTTTGTTTTGAATGTTTTAGTCCTTGAACGGAGAGAAAACTAAAGGGATTATGTGAAACCTTGATGGAAGATATAAGGACCTCTTAACGATGTTGTCGGAAGTTGGACTTTTCTTTTGGTAGAGAATAAGTTACAAATACTTAACTAATATAGATGCTACCTTTAATTTATTTTTGAAATTTTGTATAGGTTAAATAATATAATTGATAGTATTTATGAATCATGAAGCTTAGATCCAATGGTGGTGGTTGAGACCAAACATTTTGAGATGAAAAGATTCAAAACACTATGTGCAACTCGAGTCCCATGCCAATGGAGTTGTATGCTAGAATAGAGATTATGTCCCTCAAAGCCAACTAATTGAATTTCTCTGCTCATAAAGTTGATTATAAATTTTTATCTATCCGCTTGATTTCTAAATGTTATCAAAAAATGTACTAACAAAGTAAATCCCAAAATAATGGAAAATATGAATAATAAAGATGTGAAAAATTTAGTAAATTTGCATTTTAAACGGCCTGTGAATAGAAATAAGATATAGAATAATTTGTGATTGTTAATCAACGATTTGTCTGTCTTCGTTAATAACCAAGGATTGTGAATGAAAATGAGATACAAGAAGTTTAAGATTCTTTGATTTTATGTAAACCGTAAAAAAAATATTTATGTAGTGTTGAATTATAGAAACAAAAAATAAATATTAATAAAAAGCAATAAAATGCAACTCAAATAGTGAGTTGGGAGAAACAAAAATTTAAACTCTTTGATCTTTCTACTCTCTTCACATTAAAAACTATCTCTTCATTCTTCTTAATTTTGTATAATTTCTTCTAGAAAATCAAACCACATAAACTCCTATATAATCAATTCATCACCACTTAATACGTTTTCATTGATCCGAACGATTTGGTTTGTTTGTTAATAATCCTGATTAGGAATGAAAATGACAAGAAGCCATTTAGATTCTTGATTTTTGTGAAACTGCTTGTCAGAGCTTTGATGTTTGAATATTTATATACCTAAATATTTTGCGTATGAGTGTAGTATTGGTTTGTCACTTAAAATTAGAATTTTAAATTTTTGTATATATTTCATGTAATTAATTCATCCAAATCATATAAATTAGATTTTGATTTATTTCAATAATATAAATCATAACATATGTTAATAATAATGTTAATATATGTTAATAATATGATTTATTTCATTTAATTAATATATGTTAATAATATTTTAAATCATAACATTCATTTTAATAATATTAAATCAAATTATTTTATAGATCCTAGATTGTTTCTATATATTTATTGTATTTTATAATAAGTAAATAAAATCGATGATTTCAATGGTTAAGAACTCTAAATCATAATATTTACTTTAATGACATTAATAAATCAAATTAGTTTACTAATCATAGACTATTTCTATATTTGTTATATTTTTATAATAACAAACTTATAAATTATAAATTACCTCACAAAAGATTTTAATTTTAATTATTTTTTATTATATTAATTATCATACACTCATACCATAGAAAAAGCAAGATGAGATCTTTGGCAAGTTTGCAAGTGTCAATCTCTCATGCATTCTCATTTTATATTGTTGCCATAAAGGAAAGTTTGTCTTACTTTAATTATATTAATTATTTTAAATTAAATAAATATTAATAAAATGAAGAAAAATGTTTGTTATGAATACGTTAAATCATGTATGCTTGACTTAAAATGCAGAGTCATTGATATCAATTGAACCCAAACAGTGAGTTGAAAAGCAATAAAAATTTGAACCTCAGAATTCTATTTTCCATATTTTGTATTAAATTTCATTGTATAAATATATATAAATAGGAACAAGATTCTTAATCGACTCAATTTTGAGTTTTGATTTTGTTTTGAATGTTTTTAGGTCTCTTGAACGAGAGAAAACTAAAGGGATTATGTGAAACCTTGATGGAAGATATAAGGACCTCTTAACGATGTTGTGGAAGTTAAGGACTTTTCTTGGTAGAGAAAGTTACAAATACTTAACTAATATAGATGCTACCTTAATTTATTTTTGAAATTTTGTATAGGTTAATGCACCATAATTGATAGTATTTATGAACTGCAGTTTAGATCCAATGGTGGTGGTTGGTGACCAAACATTTTGAGATGAAAAGATTCAAAACACTATGTGCAACTTGGAGTCCCATGCCAATGGAGTGTGTATGCTAGAATAGAGATTATGCTTCCTCAAAGCCAACTAATTGAATTGCTCACAAAAGTTGATTATATACCCTTTATCTATCTGCTTGATTTCACATGTCATAAAAAATGTATACAAAGTAACCCAAAATAATGAAAATATGAATAATAAAGATGTGAAAAATTTAGTAAATTTGCATTTTAAACTACTGCAGAATAGAAATAAGATATAAGAAGAGAATAATTTGGATTTAATAATCCGAACTATTTGGTCTGTTCATTAATCCAAGGATTGATTGTGAATGAAATGAGATACAAGAAGCCTATTTAGATTCTTGATTTTATGAAACCGTAAAATATTTATGTAGCAAAGTTGATGTTTAAATATTTGTATACCTAAATATTTTAATTAATGAATGTATATTTGGCTTTTGTCACTTAAAATTAATAATTAATTCATCCAAATGTTATAAATTAGATTTTCATTTATTTCTAATAATATATGTTAGTAATAAAACTTTAAATCATAACATCTATTTTAATGACAATATTAAATCAAATTGTTTTATCGATCCTAGATTGTTCTATACATTTATTGTATTTTATAATAAGAAAATAAAATCGATGATTTTAATGGTTAAAATGACATTAATAAATGAAATTAGTTTATTAATCATAGACTATTTCTACATTTGTTATATTTTATAATCACAAACTTATTAATTTTAAATTACCTCACAAAAGATTTTAATTTTTTATTATGCTTTTAATATATTAATCATACAATAGAAAAAAGGAAGTTGAGATTTTGGCAAGTTTTCCAAGTGTAATCTCTCAAGCATTCTTTTTTATTGTTGCTATAAAGGAAAGTTTGTTCATTTAATTTTATTAATTATTAATTAATTTAAATTAAATAAATATTAATAAAAAGCAAATAAAAATGCAACCCAAACAGGAGTTGGGAGAAACAAAAAATTTAAACCCCTTTGTCTTCTACTCTTCACATTAAAAACTATCTCTTCATTCTTCTTAATTCCTTGCATAATTCTCTTCTAGAAAATCAAAACACCACATAAACCCTATATAATCAACCACCACCGCCTACGCTCCGCCGTTGATCCAACGATTTGGTTTGTTTGTTAATAATCCTGATTATGTGAATGAAATGACAAGAAGCCATTTTAGATTCTTGATTTTGAAACCGTAAGCTATTTCGAGTAGTGATGTTTGAATATTTATATACCTAAATATTTAAAGTATGAGTGTAGCATTTGGCTTTGTCACTTAAAATTAGAATTTTTAAATTTTGTATATATTTATTAATTCATCCAAATCATATAAATTAGATTTTGATTTATTTCAATAATATAAATATAACATATGTTAATAATAATGTTAATATATGTTAATAATATGATTTATTTAATGTAATTAATATATGTTAATAATAATACTTTAAATCATAATATCTATTTTAATAATAATATTAAATCAAATTATTTTATAGATCCTAGATTGTTTCTATATATTTATTGTATTTTATAATAAGTAAATAAAATCGATGATTTCAATGGTTAAGAACTCTAAATCATAATATTTACTTTAATGACATTAATAAATCAAATTAGTTTACTAATCATAGACTATTTCTATATTTGTTATATTTTATAATAAAACTTATAAATTATAAATTACCTCACAAAAGATTTTAATTTTTAATTATTTTTTATTATATTAATTATCATACACTCATACCATAGAAAAAGTAAGATGAGATCTTTGCAAGTTTGCCAAGTGTCAATCTCTCATGCATTCTCATTTTATATTGTTGCCATAAAAGGAAAGTTTGTTTTACTTTAATTATATTAATTATTTTAAATTAAATAAATATTAATAAAAATGAAGAAAAAAATGTTTGTTATGAACACGTTAAATCATGTATGCTGACTTCAAAATGCAGTCATTGATATCAATTGGAACCCAAACAGTGAGTTTCGAAAGCAAATAAAAAAATTTGAACCTCAAAGAATTCTATTTTCCGTATATTTTGTATTAAATTCTATTGTATAAATATATAAATAGGAACAAGATTCTTAATCGCACTCAATTTTGAGTTTTGATTTTGTTTTGAATGTTTTAGGTCTCTTGAACGAGAGAAAACTAAAGGGATTATGTGAAACCTTGATGGAAGATATAAGGACCTCTTAACGATGTTGCTGGAAGTTAAGGACTTTTCTAGAGAATAAGTTACAAATACTTAACTAATATAGATGCTACCTTTAATTTATTTTTGAAATTTTGTATAGGTTAGCGATTATAATTGATAGTATTTATGAATCGCTAGTTGAGATCCAATGGTGGTGGTCATGACCAAACATTTTGAGATGAAAAGATTCAAAACACTATGTGCAACTTGGAGTCCCATGCCAATGGGAGTTGATGTTAATAGATTATGCCCTCAAAGCCAACTAATTGAATTCTCTGCTCACAAAAGTTGATTATATACCCTTTTATCTATCTCACTTGATTTGATGTCATCAAAAATGTATTCACAAAGTAACCAAAATAATGAAAATATGAATAATAAAGATGTGAAAATTTAGTAAATTTGCATTTTAAAACCGTAGAGTAATAAGATATAAGAAGAGAATAATTTGGTGTGACGGTTAATCCGAACGATTTGGTCTGTCGTTAATAATCCAAGGATTGGTGAATGAAAATGAGATACAAGAAGCCTATTTAGATTCTTGATTTTATGTGAAACCGTAAAATATTTATGTAGCAGTTGATGTTTAAATATTTGTATACCTAAATATTTTAATTGTAGATGATCAGATTTGGCTTTATTACTTAAAATTAATAATTAATTCATCCAAATGTTATAAATTAGATTTTCATTTATTTCAATAATATATGTTAGTAATAAAACTTTAAATCATAACATTCATTTTAATGACAATATTAAATCAAATTGTTTTATCGATCCTAGATTGTTCTATACATTTATTGTATTTTATAATAAGAAAATAAAATCGATGATTTTAATGGTTAAAATGACATTAATAAATGAAATTAGTTTATTAATCATAGACTATTTCTACATTTGTTATATTTTATAATCACAAACTTATTAATTTTAAATTACCTCACAAAAGATTTTAATTTTAATTATCTTTAATATATTAATTATCATATAATAGAAAAAAGGAAGTTGAGATCTTGGCAAGTTTTCCAAGTGTCAATCTCTCAAGCATTCTCTTTTTTATTGCTATCAAAGGAAAGTTTGTCTTACTTTAATTTTATTAATTATTAATTAATTTAAATTAAATAAATATTAATAAAAAGCAAATAAAATGCAACCCAAACAAAGTGAGTTGAGAAACAAAAAATTTAAACCCTTTGTCTTCTTCTACTTCTCTTCACATTAAAAAACTATCTCTTCATTCTTCTTAATTCTTGCATAATCTCCTTCTAGAAAATCAAAACACCACATAAACCCTATATAATCAACCACCACCGCCACGTTCCGCCGCTGATCCGAACGATTTGGTTTGTTTGTTAATAATCCGGATTGTGTGAATGAAATGACAAGAAGCCATTTTAGATTCTTGATTTTATGAAACCGTAAGCTATTTCAGAGTGTGATGTTTGAATATTTATATACCTAAATATTTTAAGCGTATGAGTGTAGTATTTGGCTTTGTCACTTAAAATTAGAATTTTAAATTTTGTATATATTTCACGTAATTAATTCATCCAAATCATATAAATTAGATTTTGATTTATTTCAATAATATAAATCATAACATATGTTAATAATAATGTTAATATATGTTAATGATTTATTTCACGTAATTAATATATGTTAATAATAATACTTTAAATCATACATTCATTTTAATAACAATATTAAATCAAATTATTTTATAGATCCTAGATTGTTTCTATATATTTATTGTATTTTATAATAAGTAAATAAAATCGATGATTTCAATGGTTAAGAACTCTAAATCATAATATTTACTTTAATGACATTAATAAATCAAATTAGTTTACTAATCATAGACTATTTCTATATTTGTATTTTTATAATAATAAACTTATAAATTATAAATTACCTCACAAAAGATTTTAATTTTTAATTATTTTTTATTATATTAATTATCATACACTCATACCATAGAAAAAGCAAGATGAGATCTTTGGCAAGTTTGCAAGTGTCAATCTCTCATGCATTCTCATTTTATATTGTTGCCATAAAAGGAAAGTTTGTCTTACTTTAATTATATTAATTATTTTAAATTAAATAAATATTAATAAAATGAAGAAAAAATGTTTGTTATGAACACGTTAAATCATGTATGCTTTGACTTCAAAATGCAGAGTCATTGATATCAATTGAACCCAAAATAGAGTTTGAAAAGCAACAAAAATTGAACCTCAAAGAATTCTATTTTCCAGATATTTTGTATTAAATTTATTGTATAAATATATATAAATAGGAACAAGATTCTTAATCGCATCTAATTTTGAGTTTTGATTTTGTTTTGAATGTTTTAGGTCTCTTGAACGGAGAGAAAACTAAAGGATTATGTGAAACCTGATGGAAGATATAAGGACCCTCTTAACGATGTTGCTGGAAGTTAAGGACTTTTCTTTGGTAGAGAATAAGTTACAAATACTTAACTAATATAGATGCTACCTTTAATTTATTTTGAAATTTTTGTATAGGTTAGTAACCATAATTGGATAGTATTTATGAATCATTGAAGGAGATCCAATGGTGGTGGTTGGTGACCAAACATTTTGAGATGAAAAGATTCAAAACACTATGCAACTTGAGTCCCATGCCAATGGAGTTGCATACTAGAATAGAGATTATGCTTCCCTCAAAGCCAACTAATTGAATTCTCTGCTCACAAAGATTATATACCTTTATCTATCTGCTTGATTTCGATGTCATCAAAAATAGACTACAAAGTAACCAAAATAATGAAAATATGAATAATAAAGATGTGAAAAATTTAGTAAATTTGCATTTTAAACGGTCAGTGAATAGAAATAAGATATAAGAAGAGAATAATTTGTGTGATTTAATCTGAACGATTTGGTCTGTTCATTAATAATCCAAGGATTGTGTGAATGAAAATGAGATACAAGAAGCCTATTTAGATTCTTGATTTTATGAAACCGTAAAATATTTATGTAGCAGATGTTTAAATATTTGTATACCTAAATATTTTAATTGTATGATCGATATTGGCTTTGTCACTTAAAAATAATAATTAATTCATCCAAATGTTATAAATTAGATTTTCATTTATTTCAATAATATATGTTAGTAATAAAACTTTAAATCATAACATTCATTTAATGACAATATTAAATCAAATTGTTTTATCGATCCTAGATTGTTCTATACATTTATTGTATTTTATAATAAGAAAATAAAATCGATGATTTCAATGGTTAAGAATGACATTAATAAAGCAAATTAGTTTATTAATCATAGACTATTTCTACATTTGTTATATTTTATAATCACAAACTTATTAATTTTAAATTACCTCACAAAAGATTTTAATTTTTAATTACCTTTAATATATTAATTATCATACAATAGAAAAAAGGAAGTTGAGATCTTTGGCAAGTTTTCCAAGTGTCAATCTCTCAAGCATCTTTTTTTATTGTTGTATAAAGGAAAGTTTGTCTTACTTTAATTTTATTAATTATTAATTAATTTAAATTAAATAAATATTAATAAAAGCAAATAAAATGCAACCCAAACAGTGAGTTGGGAGAAAAAAAATTTAAACCCTTTGTCTTCTTCTACTTCTTCACATTAAAAACTATCTCTTTCATTCTTCTTAATTCCTTGCATAATCTCCTCTTCTAGAAAATCAAAACACCACATAAACCCTATATAATCAACCACCACCACGCTTCCGCCGTTGATCCGAACGATTTGTTTGTTTGTTAATAATCCGGATTGTGTGAATGAAATGACAAGAAGCCATTTTAGATTCTTGATTTTATGTAAACCGTAAGCTATTTCAGTAGTGATGTTTGAATATTTATATACCTAAATATTTTAAGCGTATGAGTGTAGCATTTGGCTTTGTCACTTAAAATTAGAATTTTTAAATTTTTGTATATATTTCACGAATTAATTCATCCAAATCATATAAATTAGATTTTGATTTATTTCAATAATATAAATCATAACATATGTTAATAATAATGTTAATATATGTTAATAATATGATTTATTTCACGTAATTAATATATGTTAATAATAATACTTTAAATCATAACATTCATTTTAATAATATTAAATCAAATTATTTTATAGATCCTAGATTGTTTCTATATATTTATTGTATTTTATAATAAGTAAATAAAATCGATGATTTCAATGGTTAAGAACTCTAAATCATAATATTTACTTTAATGACATTAATAAATCAAATTAGTTTACTAATCATAGACTATTTCTATATTTGTTATATTTTTATAATAACAAACTTTTAAATTATAAATTACCTCACAAAAGATTTTAATTTTTAATTATTTTTTTATTATATTAATTATCATAAAATCATACCATAGAAAAAAGCAAGATGAGATCTTAGGCAAGTTTGTCAAGTGTCAATCTCTCATGCATTCTCATTTTATATTGTTGCAAGAAAAGGAAAGTTTGTCTTACTTTAATTATATTAATTATTTTAAATTAAATAAATAATAATAAAAATGAAGAAAAAAATGTTTGTTATGAACAAGTTAAATCATGTATGCTTCGACAACTCAATAGTTTCTTTGAAAATTCAGAGTCATTGATATCAATTGGAACCCAAACAGATGAGTCGGGAAAAGCAACAAAAATTTGAACCTCAAAGAATTCTATTTTCCAGATATTTTGTATCAAATTCTATTGTATTAATATATATAAATAGGAACAAGATTCTAAATCGCACTTCTAATTTTGAGTTATGATTTTTGTTTTGAATGTTTTTAGGTCTCTTAAACAGAGAGAAAACTAAAGGGATTATGTGAAACCTTGATGGAAGATATAAGGACCCTCTTAACGATGTTGCTGGAAGTTAAGGACTTTTCTTTGGTAGAGAATAAGTTACAAATACTTAACTAATATAGATGCTACCTTTAATTTATTTTTGAAATTTTTGTATAGGTTAGCGACCATAATTGGATAGTATTTATGAATCTGTTGAAGCGAGATCCAATGGTGGTGGTTGGTGACCAAACATTTTGAGATGAAAAGATTCAAAAACACTATGCGCAACTTGGAGTCCCATGCCAATGGGAGTTGCATGCTAGAATAGAGATTATGCTTCCCTCAGAGCCAACTAATTGAATTCTCTGTTAACAAAAGTTGATTTTATACCCCTTTTATCCATCTGTTTCGATTTCATGAAAAACTGACTACAAAGTAACACAATATAATGAAAATACGAAAAATAAAGATGTGAAAAATTTAGTAAATTTGCATTTTAAACGGTTGTGAATGGAAATAAGATATAAGAAGAGAATAATTTGTCCGATGTTAATCCGAACGTTTTCTAACGATTTGGTCTGTCTGTTAATAATCCGAAGGATTGGGTGAAGAAAAATGAGATACAAGAAGCCAATTTAGATTCTTGATTTTGCGTAAACTAGAAAATATTTATGTAGCAGTGATGTTTAAATATTTGTATACCTAAATATTTTCATTGTATGATTGTAGCATTTGGCTTTGTCCTTAAAATTAGAATTTTAAAATTTTGTTGTTCTTAAACGAATTAATTCATCCAAATGGTATAAATTAGATTTTCATTTATTTCAATAATATATGTTAGTAATAAAACTTTAAATCATAAAATTCATTTTAATGACAATATTAAATCAAATTGTTTTCTCGATCCTAGATTGTTCTATACATTTATTGTATTTTATAATAAGAAAATAAAATCGGTGATTTCAATGGTTAAGAATGACATTAATAAATCAAATTAGTTTATTAATCGTAGACTATTTCTACATTTGTTATATTTTATAATCACAAACTTATTAATTTTAAATTACCTCACAAAAGATTTTAATTTTTAATTACTGTTTTAATATATTAATTATCATACAATAGAAAAAAGCAAGTTGAGATCTTTGGCAAGTTTTCCAAGTGTCAATCTCTCATGCATTCTCTTTTTTTATTGTTGCTATAAAAGGAAAGTTTGTCTTACTTTAATTTTGTTAATTATTAATTAATTTAAATTAAATAAATATTAATAAAATACAAAAAATGCCATCCAAACAGTGAGTTGGGAGAAACAAAAAATTTAAACACCTTTATCTTCTTTCCTCTTCACATTAAAAACTATCTCTTCATTCTTCTTAATTCCTTCCATAATCTCCTCTTCTACAAAATCAAAAACACCACATAAACCCTAATCAAACACCACCGTCTACGTTAGAAGAAGCCAATTTAGATTCTTGATTTGCGTAAACCAGAAAATATTTCTTTAGCAGTGATGTTTGAATATTTATATACCTAAATATTTTAAGCGTATGAGTGTAGCATTTGGCTTTGTCACTTAAAATTATAATTTTTAAATTTTTGTATATATTTCACGTAATTAATTCATCCAAATCATATAAATTAGATTTTGATTTATTTCAATAATATATGTTAATAATAATACTTTAAATCATAACATTCATTTTAATGACAATATTAAATCAATCAAATTATTTTATAGATCCTAGATTGTTTCTATATATTTACTGTATTTTATAATAAGTAAATAAAATAGATGATTTCAATGGTTAAGAACTCTAAATCACAATATTTACTTTAATGACATTTATAAATCAAATTAATTTACTAATCATAGACTATTTATATATTTGTTATATTTTTATAATAACAAACTTATAAATTATAAATTACTCACAAAAGATTTTAATTTTTAATTATTTTTTTAATATATTAATTATCATACAATCATACCATAGAAAAAAGCAAGACGAGATCTTTGGCAAGTTTGCCAAGTGTCAATCTCACATGCATTCTCATTTTATATTGTTGCCATAAAAGGAAAGTTTGTCTTACTTTAATTATATTAATTATTTTAAATTAAATAAATAATAATAAAAATGAAGAAAAAAATGTTTGTTATGAACAAGTTAAATCATGTATGCTTCGACAACTCAATAGTTTCTTTGAAAATTCAGAGTCATTGATATCAATTGGAACCCAAACAGATGAGTCGGGAAAAGCAACAAAAATTTGAACCTCAAAGAATTCTATTTTCCAGATATTTTGTATCAAATTCTATTGTATTAATATATATAAATAGGAACAAGATTCTAAATCGCACTTCTAATTTTGAGTTATGATTTTTGTTTTGAATGTTTTTAGGTCTCTTAAACAGAGAGAAAACTAAAGGGATTATGTGAAACCTTGATGGAAGATATAAGGACCCTCTTAACGATGTTGCTGGAAGTTAAGGACTTTCTTTCAGTTTGCGTAAACTAGAAAATATTTATGTAGTAGTGATGTTTAAATATTTGTATACCTAAATATTTTAATTGTAAGACTTTAGCATTTGGCTTTGTCACTTAAAATTAGAATTTTTAAATTTTTGTTGTTCTTAAACGTAATTAATTCATCCAAATGGTATAAATTAGATTTTTATTTATTTCAATAATATATGTTAGTAATAAAACTTTAAATCATGACATTCATTTAATGACAATATTAAATCAAATTGTTTTATCGATCCTAGATTGTTCTATACATTTATTGTATTTTATAATAAGAAAATAAAATCGATGATTTCAATGGTTAAGAATGACATTAATAAATCAAATTAGTTTATTAATCATAGACTATTTCTACATTTGTTATATTTTATAATCACAAACTTGTTAATTATAAATTACCTCACAAAAGATTTTAATTTTTAATTACTGTTTTAATATATTAATTATCATACAATAGAACAAAGCAAGTTGAGATCTTTGGCAAGTTTTCCAAGTGTCAATCTCTCAAGCATTCTCTTTTTTTATTGTTGCTATAAAAGGAAAGTTTGTCTTACTTTAATTTTATTAATTATTAATTAATTTAAATTAAATAAATATTAATAAAAATACAACCCAAACAGGTGAGTTGGGAGAAACAAAAAAATTTAAACCCCTTTGTCTTCTTCACTTCCTCTTCACATTAAAAAACTATCTCTCTTCATTCTTCAACCACCACCGTCTACGTTCTGCCGTTAATCTGAACGATTTGGTATGTCTTTTAATAATCCGAAGGATTGTGTGAATAAAAATGAGAAGAAGCCAATTTAGATTCTTGATTTTGCGTAAACCAGAAGATATTTATGTAGCAATGATGTTTGAATATTTGTATACCTAAATATTTTAAGCATATGAGTGTAGCATTTGGCTTTGTCACTTAAAATTAAATTTTTAAATTTTTGTATATATTTGACGTAATTAATTCATCCAAATCATATAAATTAGATTTTGATTTATTTCAATAATATATGTTAATAATAATACTTTAAATCATGACATTCATTTTAATGACAATATTAAATCAAATTATTTTTTAGATCCTAGATTGTTTCTATATATTTATTGTATTTTATAATAAGTAAAAAAAATCGATGATTTCAATGGTTAAGAATTCTAAATCACAATATTAACTTTAATGACATTAATAAATC
Source organism: Vicia sativa (assembly GCA_021764765.1). Lineage (NCBI taxonomy): Eukaryota > Viridiplantae > Streptophyta > Magnoliopsida > Fabales > Fabaceae > Vicia > Vicia sativa. The sequence goes on along the minus strand of CM038793.1, from coordinate 175,931,501 downwards.
AAATTAGTTTACTAATCATAGACTATTTCTATATTTGTATATTTTATAATAAAAAACTTATAAATTATAAATTACCTCACAAAGATTTTAATTTTAATTATTTTTTATTATATTAATTATCATACAATCATACCATAGAAAAAGCAAGATGAGATCTTTGGCAAGTTTGCCAAGTGTCAATCTCTCATGCATTCTCATTTTATATTGTTGCCATAAAAGGAAAGTTTGTCTTACTTTAATTATATTAATTATTAATTATTTTAAATTAAACAAATATTAATAAAAATGAAGAAAAAAAATGTTTGTTATGAACACGTTAAATCATGTATGCTTGCACAACTCAATAGTTTCTTTGAAAATGCGAGTCATTGATATTAATTGAACCCAAACAGTGAGTTAAGGAGAAATAAAAAATTTGAACCTCAAAGTTTGAATCCTAAACTTCTAGGATACATCACAATAATTTTCCAGATACTTTGTATCAAATTCTATTTTCCAGATATTTTGTATCAAATTCTATTGTATAAATATATATAAATAGGAACAAGATTCTAAATCGCACTCCTAAGTTTGAATTTTGATTTTTGTTTTGAATGTTTTTAGGTCTCTTAAACAGAGAGAAAACTAAAGGGATTATGTGAAACCTTGATGGAAGATATAAGGACCCTCTTAAAGATGTTGCTGGAAGTTTTGGACTTTCTTTGATTTTGCGTAAACTAGAAAATATTTATGTAGCAGTGATGTTTAAATATTTGTATACCTAAATATTTTAATTGTAAGACTTTAGCTTTTGGCTTTGTCACTTAAAATTAGAATTTTAAAATTTTTGTTGTTCTTAAACGTAATTAATTCATCCAAATGGTATAAATTAGATTTTCATTTATTTCAATAATATATGTTAGTAATAAAACTTTAAATCATGACATTCATTTAATGACAATATTAAATCAAATTGTTTTATCGATCCTAGATTGTTCTATACATTTATTGTATTTTATAATAAGAAAATAAAATCGATGATTTCAATGGTTAAGAATGACATTAATAAATCAAATTAGTTTATTAATCATAGACTATTTCTACATTTGTTATATTTTATAATCACAAACTTGTTAATTATAAATTACCTCACAAAAGATTTTAATTTTTAATTACTGTTTTAATATATTAATTATCATACAATAGAACAAAGCAAGTTGAGATCTTTGGCAAGTTTTCCAAGTGTCAATCTCTCAAGCATTCTCTTTTTTTATTGTTGCTATAAAAGGAAAGTTTGTCTTACTTTAATTTTATTAATTATTAATTAATTTAAATTAAATAAATATTAATAAAAATGCAACCCAAACAGGTGAGTTGGGAGAAACAAAAAAATTTAAACCCCTTTGTCTTCTTCACTTCCTCTTCACCTTAAAAAACTATCTCTCTTCATTCTTCAACCACCACCGTCTACGTTCTGCCGTTAATCTGAACGATTTGGTATGTCTCATATAATCCAAGGATTCGTGGAATAAAATGAGAAGAAGCCAATTTAGATTCTTGATTTTGCGTAAACCAGAAGATATTTTTTTTGCAGTGATGTTTGAATATTTGTATACCTAAATATTTTAAGCGTATGAGTGTAGCATTTGGCTTTGTCACTTAAAATTAGAATTTTTAAATTTTTGTATATATTTCACGTAATTAATTCATCCAAATCATATAAATTAGATTTTGATTTATTTCAATAATATATGTTAATAATAATACTTTAAATCATGACATTCATTTTAATAACAATATTAAATCAAATTATTTTATAGATCCTAGATTGTTTCTATATATTTATTGTATTTTATAATAAGTAAATAAAATCGATGATTTCAATGGTTAAGAACTCTAAATCACAATATTTACTTTAATGACATTAATAAATCAAATTAGTTTACTAATCATAGACTATTTCTATATTTGTTATATTTTTATAATAACAAACTTATAAATTATAAATTACCTCACAAAAGATTTTAATTTTTAATTATTTTTTTATTATATTAATTATCATAAAATCATACCATAGAAAAAAGCAAGATGAGATCTTAGGCAAGTTTGTCAAGTGTCAATCTCTCATGCATTCTCATTTTATATTGTTGCCATAAAAGGAAAGTTTGTCTTACTTTAATTTTATTAATTATTAATTAATTTAAATTAAATAAATATTAATAAAAATGAAGGAAAAAAATGTTTGTTATGAACACGTTAAATCATGTATGCTTGGACAACTCAATAGTTTCTTTGAAAAATGCAGAGTCATTGATATCAATTGGAACCCAAACAGGTGAGTTGGGAGAAGCAACAAAAATTTGAACCTCAAAGTTTGAATCCTAAACCTCTAGGATACATCACAATAATTTTCCAGATATTTTGTATCAAATTCTATTTTCCAGATATTTTGTATCAAATTCTATTGTATAAATATATATAAATAGGAACAAGATTCTAAATCACACTCCTAATTTTGAGTTTTGATTTTTGTTTTGAATGTTTTGAGGTCTCTTAAACAGAGAGAAAACTAAAGGGATTATGTGAAACCTTGATGGAAGATATAAGGACCCTCTTAACGATGTTGTTGAAGTTAAGGACTTTCTTTCATTTTGCTTAAACCAGAAAATATTTATGTAGCAGTGATGTTTAAATATTTGTATACCTAAATATTTTAATCGTATGACTTTAGCATTTGGCTTTGTCACTTAAAATTAGAATTTTTAAATTTTTGTTGTTCTTAAACGTAATTAATTCATCCAAATGTTATAAATTAGATTTTCATTTATTTCAATAATATATGTTAGTAATAAAACTTTAAATCATAACATTCATTTAATGACAATATTAAATCAAATTGTTTTATCGATCCTAGATTGTTCTATACATTTATTGTATTTTATAATAAGAAAATAAAATCGATGATTTCAATGGTTAAGAATGACATTGATAAAGCAAATTAGTTTATTAATCATAGACTATTTCTACATTTGTTATATTTTATAATCACAAGCTTATTAATTTTAAATTACCACACAAAAGATTTTAATTTTTAATTACGGTTTTAATATATTAATTATCATACAATAGAAAAAAAGCAAGTTGAGATCTTTGGCAAGTTTTCCAAGTGTCAATCTCTCAAGCATTCTCTTTTTTTATTGTTGCGATAAAAGGAATGTTTGTCTTACTTTAATTTTATTAATTATTAATTAATTTAAATTAAATAAATATTAATAAAAATGCAAAAAAAATGCAACCGAAACAGGTGAGTTGGGAGAAAAAAATAATTTAAACCCCGTTGTCTTCTTCACTTCCTCTTCACATTAAAAAACTATCTCCCTTCATTCTTCTTAATTCCTTCCATAATCTCCTATTCTACAAAATCAAAAACACCACATAAACCCTAATCAACCACCACCGTCTACGTTAGAAGAAGCCAATTTAGATTCTTGATTTATGAACCTAAAATATTTCTTTAGCAAAGGATGTTTGAATATTTATATACCTAAATATTTTAAGCGTATGAGTGTAGCATTTGGCTTTGTCACTTAAAATTATAATTTTTAAATTTTTGTATATATTTCACGTAATTAATTCATCCAAATCATATAAATTAGATTTTGATTTATTTCAATAATATATGTTAATAATAATACTTTAAATCATAACATTCATTTTAATGACAATATTAAATCAATCAAATTATTTTATAGATCCTAGATTGTTTCTATATATTTATTGTATTTTATAATAAGTAAATAAAATCGATGATTTCAATGGTTAAGAACTCTAAATCACAATATTTACTTTAATGACATTAATAAATCAAATTAGTTTACTAATCATAGACTATTTCTATATTTGTTATATTTTTATAATAACAAACTTTTAAATTATAAATTACCTCACAAAAGATTTTAATTTTTAATTATTTTTTTATTATATTAATTATCATACAATCATACCATAGAAAAAAGCAAGATGAGATCTTTGGCAAGTTTGTCAAGTGTCTATCTCTCATGCATTCTCATTTTATATTGTCGCCATAAAAGGAAAGTTTGTCTTACTTTAATTATATTAATTATTAATTATTTTAAATTAAATAAATATTAATAAGAATGAAGAAAAAAAAGTTTGTTATGAACACGTTAAATCATGTATGCTTGGACAACTCCATAGTTTCTTTGAAAAATGCAGAGTCATTGATATCAATTGAAACCTTGATGGAAGATATAAGGACCCTCTTAACGATGTTGCTGGAAATTAAGGACTTTTCTTTGGAAGAGAATAAGTTACAAATACTTAACTAATATAGATGCTACCTTTAATTTATTTTTGAAATTTTTGTATAGGTTAGCGACCATAATTGGATAGTATTTATGAATCTATTGAAGCGAGATCCAATGGTGGTGGTTGGTGTCCAATCATTTTGAGATGAAAATATTCAAAAACACTATGTGCAATTTGGAGTCCCATGCCAATGGGAGTTGCATGACAAAATAGAGATTATGCTCCCCTCAAAGCCAATGTTTTTATATATTTATTGTATTTTATAATTAGAAAATAAAATCGATGATTTCAATGGTTAAGAACTCTAAATCATATATTATGATAATGACATTAATAAATCAAATTAGTTTATTAATCATAGACTATCTCTATATTTGTTATATTTTATAATAACAAACTCATTAATTATAAATTATCTCTCAAAAAATTTTAATTTTTAATTATTATTTTAATATATTAATTATCATACAATAGAAAAAGCAAGTTGAGATCTTTGGCAAGTTTTCAAAGTGTCAATCTCTCATGCATTCTCTTTTTTTATTGTTGCTATAAAAGGAAAGTTTGTCTTACTTTAATTCTATTAATTATTAATTTATTTAAATTAAATAAAAATTAATAAAAATGCAAAAAAAAAAATGTTTGTTATGAACACGTTAAATCATGTATGTTTAGACAACTCAATAGTTTCTTTGAAAGGAGGGAACAAGATTCTTAATCGCACTCCTAGTTTAGGTCTCTTGAAAGGAGGGGAAACTAAAGGATTATGTGAAACTTGATTGAAGATATAAGGACCCTCTTAACGATGTTGCTGGAAATCTAGGACTTTTCTTTGGTAGAGAATAAGTTAATTCTAGTGTTTTCTTTAATGTTTATAGTGTTTTTTCAGTGTTATATTAATAATAATAATATAATTATTCAATATTTTAAAAAATAAACATCATATATATTAAATGAATATATGCATCCAAATATAGTTGATATGCTTTGATTTTCATAATATTGACATCAAAATTAAAATAACTATTTTATATCAATTATAAATTTTAATATTTAAATATTTTAACACTATTTTTCATATGAGTCACTAAAGTAATTGTTGGGGAGTATAAAAGACATGTTTGTTAACAAGAAAATATGTTTTATTAATTAATTTTTTACATATTTTTAAATAATATTTAAATAAGAGTAAAAATATTTAAAAATATATATTATATTCTTAAAAAAATGTTTTTAATTTAAAAATATTAACAAATTACTTACATATTGAACTCCGAATTAACACTTTATACTAATACCTATTAGTTGGGATAATAGCGTCACTCTTAACATATTAATTTAAATGTAACATAATTCAAAAAAACAACCATTTAAAAATTATTATATACTATAAATTATGATGCATTTTAAACTACCAATGATAAAAGGTGAGCACTATGTTTTTTATTTAAATTGAATATTGATCCTCAATCAATCAAATACTATAATTTAAAGTTATCCTATATTTTTATTATATGTTAAAATAAATTAAAATTTAAAATAATGTATTCTAAGTTTATTAATACTCGACTTAAATTCAAAGAATTTTCATTAAAAGATAGTATTTTGTTTTCTTATTTTATTTTTTTAATCAATTTTAATATTTCAACATTTAATTATAAAAGTAATTTTCAATCAGTTGTGTTATGTCAAACACAATAAAATATACAATATATATATATATATATATATATTACGAAAAATTAGACAATTATATTCTACAATATATATGAAAAATTATGAGACAAATATTTTCCACGGACAAAAAAAAGTTACATAAAAAATATATTAGACAAATATAAAAAGTTCTAATTCCATGTGACTAAAGACCATCAATCTAAGCTCTATCCGCTTCAGAAATTTAACGATAAATGGGGTGTAAGTGCACAAACCTAGATGGGGTTAATTCATGGTTATGACCCTCCTCATAAAATGACACTACATATATACAATTTTTGGCTTTGTAGTGCACACGGCTTAGTTAAGCATTTAGTACGGGTTTCACGCTTGTGACCTCTTTTCCTATCTAACCTACTTAAGTGTTTATTCTCTCTGAACCATGCTTGTTGCATAAAACTGCATCCTTATTATTATTTTACTACCTTCGTGCTCCTCTCCTAATATCACTTTTACTAATGGCAAACCCTTGCATTTTTCATACTTATAATAAAATTATAAGCTTCATCATCAGTAATCGAAATGCATAGCACTAATTTCATCAAGTCATGAAATTAATACTTACCGCTATCGCTACAACCGCATTTAATTCAATTGAATCATCTTCGTCGCATTATCAGATCGGCTCCATCATCATCATCCGAGTTTTGACAATCACACCCTCAATATCATTCAATTTAACATCGTATAAGTATTACCATCACTAGAATCCACCTCAAATTCATCGAGTTTTCAATCATAATGAATTAAAAACAACTTTTAACACAACAAATTTGGAATCATTAAAGTTGAAAACATATACAAAAACAAATTCATATATTCCTAATTCCCAAATTGAAATATCCATATACATAAAACAAGTTCAAACAAAACCCTAATTCTAAATTGAATTGAATGATGTTGAGTGATGCATTATATAAATAATTCTACTCGTGAATTTTTCAGATTTACCTTAGCAATTATATTCTCAATACGAATACACAAACCTGGTGCAAAATAATAAAAGTGATTGGAATGATGGAAGAATAAAAGAGAATAACGACTACCAAAAAGAGTAAAGAAATAAGGATTGATGTATTATTAATGAAATAAGAATACCTATTTATACACACACAAAAAACCCAAAATTAAACCCTAATTAAACCTAATCTTGGTGACCAAGATAAAAGATACTAACCGTACAAACTAACAAATACTAAAGTACCCTTAAACTAAACTTAATAACTAAGGTTAGGAACCGTAACATCATAACATCGTAAGTTCGATATGCTTACTAAATCGTAACTTCTCGATCGGAAGTTCGGATATGAATTATTCTCAACACCATCCCTTAATTCATATCCATCAAAAACTAACAACACCAATTTCATTTCTTAAACAAAGAAACTGGTTGGTTTTGATAGCCTTTGTCAGAACATCTATCACCGCTCGGTGCACAAAGTGTAACTTCTAACACTCCTTTTGTACTTGATTTATGAGAAAATGATACTTGCCTCAATATGCTTGATTCTTCCATGCAATATCGATTCTTGGCAAGATTGATTGCAAACTTGTTATCAATCAATGCCTTAGAGGTTTTTCATCACAATCTTCAAATCCTCTAGAAGATTTAGAAGCCAAACAACTTGACATGCAACTACAAATACCGAATATACTCTTACTTCATTGATACACAATAGGTTGTTTCTTGAACTCAAGAAATAGAACCTCCTGAAACTTAAACAAGTAGCTAGAGGTACTTCTTCTGTCAACTCTATCTCCACACCAGTCATAATCAGAATAGCCCACTAGTTTTGGTTCTAACTTCCTTCCAGAGGGAAATAGCACTCCATATTTCAGAGTTCCCTTTATATACCTCGTAATCCTATAAGATCTTGGTAACGGACCACTTTGATTACTCATAAATATGTTGACTATTCCAACCTGCATAGCAAATGTCGTCCGGTATTGCACAAATACCTAAGAGAACCAACCAATCGCTAAAGGTCAGTAGATCCACGAATCACCATCGTAGAGTCAAAGTCCAATTTATGATTGGTTTTATTGTGTCACAACAAATGTACAATTCTACAACTTAAATTTTCTTAAGTTTACACACTGATGCAAATGATACTCCTCTTTGAGTATGGACTTCCACCCCTAGGAAATATATATTTCTAGATCTGCATCTCAAATTCATCATCAACACTTTCGAACTTGGTTATATCTTCTGACAACTCCTCGTAAGCAATATGTCATCAACATAAAGCCACACTAGAATCATATTGCCTTAATGTTTCACATACACGCCATACTCCATCTCACATTTCAAACCCTTGCTTTTGAAAATGAATCAATTTGATTCCAAAGCTTTGGGTGCCTCAATCCATACTGAGTTTTGTGTAGCTTGTACACCATCCCTTCCTCGATTCTTTTTCACAAAGCCGTGAGGTTGGACATATATCCTCTTGTAATGGACCGCTTAGAAATGCTGAAGTTCACATCCAAATGCATCAGGCCAACTGTTAGCCTAAAGCAATCACCAATATGATTGTTTCATGCCAGCTGCTGTGGAGCAAACACCTCAAAATAATCTAGTCGGGTTTCAAGAAAAACTCGCCACTATCCTTGCTTGTGCTTTCCAACCGATCCATCCGCTTAAGTTACCTAAACCCATCTCGACGTTGATGGCTTTTTTTTTCTCCTGGAAGCTCAGATTAACTTCTATGTCTTGTTTCCTTCAAGCCTTAAGTTCTTTTACAATGGCCATCATCCATATTTTCTTCTTGAGAACTTCTCCAACTGCCTTTTGTTTAGAATCTCCTTTCGACTTTAGAATCGTATCTCCTTTAAACTTTCTTTAGAAGTTATAATTCCACTGTAAGTTCCACTTTTGTTAACTTTTGACCTTACCTAGAACCACCACCTTTAAAAAGTCGATCACCCTTCAAAAGCTCTTTCTTCTCGAAGTTCCACCTTCGAATCATGACCATCGCCAGAGTCGGACTACCTTTAGAATCTCCTCCTCCTTCGAAGGTCCACCTTTAGAGTCATTGTTATACCCCAAAAATTTTCCTCTTACTTCTCAAGACAATCCACAACTCCATACTAAGGATTTCACAAGGGTCACTCAGAATAAACCTCTTTTGCTAATCCATCCAAACTAGGGTTTTGGCTTCCTCAAGTCAAAGTGGATTTCCAGTGTT
>CM038793.1:175867868-175922195 GCA_021764765.1 Vicia sativa | reverse complement strand
GATGTTTGAATATTTATATACCTAAATATTTTAATTGTATAGTGTAGCATTTGGTTTTGTCATTTAAAATTATTAGAATTTTTAATTTTTTGTATATATTATTTGTTTTAATTAATTCATCCAAATCATATAAATTAGATTTTGATTTATTTTAGATAATATATATATGTTAATAATAATGTTAATATATGTTAATATATATTTATTTTAATGTAATTAATATATGTTAATAATAATATTTAAATTATAATATTCATTTTATAATATTAATCAAATTATTTTATAGATCCTAGATTGTTTTATATATTTATTGTATTTTATAATAATAAATAAAATCATGACTTTAAGAATTTAAATCATATATACTTTAATGACATTAATAAATCAAATTAGTTTATTAATCATATTATTTCTATATTTGTTATATTTTATTAATAAACTTATAAATTATAAATTACCTCAAAGATTTTAATTTTTAATTATTTTTATTATATTAATTATCATAATCATACTATAGAAAAAGCAAGATGAGATCTGGCAAGTTTGCAATGTCAATTCTCATGCATTCTCATTTTTATTGTTGCTATAAAAGGAAAGTTTATTCATTTTAATTATATTAATTATTTAAATTAAATAAATATTAATAAAAATGAAGAAAAAAATGTTTGTTATGAACACGTTAAATCATGTATGTCGGACTTCAAAATGCGAGTCATTGATATCAATTGAACCCAAACAGTTAGAAAAGCAAATGTACTGAACCTCAAAGAATTTATTTTTCAGATATTTTGTATTAAATTCTATTGATAAATATATATAAATAGGAAAAGATTCTTAATCGTACTGTAATTTTGAGTTTTGATTTTTGTTTTGAATGTTTTATGTCTATGAACTGAGAGAAAACTAAAGGGATTATGTGGAAACCTCATGGAAGATATAAGGACCTCTTAACGATGTTGTCAGTTAAGGACCTTTTGTAGAATAAGTTACAAATATTTAACTAACATAGATGCTACCTTAATTTATTTTTTGAAATTTTTGTATAGTTATTATTATAATTGATAGTATTTATGAATCATTGAAGTAGATCCAATGGTGGTCAGGACCAAACATTTTGAGATGAAAAGATTCAAAATACTATGTGCAACTTGAGTCCCATGCCAATGGAGTTGTATGCTGAATAGATTATGCCTCAAAGCCAACTAATTCAATTGCTCATAAAAGTCGATTATATAATTTCTTTTTATCTATCTGCTTGATTTTATGTCATCAAAAAATGTACTACAAAGTAACCCAAAATAATGAAATATGAATACAAGATGTGAAAATTTAGTAAATTTGCATTTAAATGGTTGTGTGAATAAATAAGATATAAGAAGAGAATAATTTGAACTCGATTAAATAATCCAACGTATTCGTTCTATTCGTTATTAATCCGAAGGATTGTGTGAATGAAAATGAGATAATAGAAGCCTATTTTAGATTCTTGATTTTATGAAACTGTAAAATATTTATGTAGCAAGGAGTTGGGGAGAAATAAAAAAATAAATATTAATAAAAGTAAATAAAATGCAACCTAAATAAAGAGTCAGAGAAACAAAAATTTAAAACCTCTTGCCTTTCTTCACTTCCTCTTCACATTAAAACTATCTCTTCATTCTTCTTAATTTTGTATAATCTCCTCTTTAGAAATTAAACACCACATAAACCCTTATATAATCAACTACCACCGCCTACGCTTCCGCCACATCCTAATTCATTGGTTTGTTTGTTAATAATCCGATTGTGAATGAAAATGACAAGAAGCCATTTTTTAGATTCTGATTTGCGAAAACTGTAAGCTTGTCAGAATGTGATGTTTGAATATTTATATACCAAATATTTGTTGTATTGATGTATTGGTTTGTCAATTTAAAAATTAGAATTTTTAAATTTTGTATATATTTCATTTAATTAATTCATCCAAATATAAATTAGATTTTGATTTATTTCAATAATATAAATCATAACATATGTTAATTAATAATGTTAATATATAATAATATGATTTATTTCATTTAATTATATATGTTAATAATACTTTAAATCATAACATTTCATTTTAATAACAATATTAAATCAAATTATTTTATAGATCCTAGATTGTTTCTATATATTTATTGTATTTTATAATAAGTAAATAAAATCGATGATTTGGTTAAGAACTCTAAATCATAATATTTACTTTAATGACATTAATAAATCAAATTAGTTTACTAATCATAGACTATTTCTATATTTGTTATATTTTATAATAACAAACTTATAAATTATAAATTACCTCACAAAAGATTTTAATTTTTAATTATTTTTATTATATTAATTATCATACACTCATACTATAGAAAAAGCAAGATGAGATTCTGGCAAGTTTGCAAGTGTCAATCTCTCATGCATTCTCATTTTATATTGTTGCCATAAAAGGAAAGTTTGTCTTACTTTTTAATTATATTAATTATTTTAAATTAAATAAATATTAATAAAAATGAAGAAAAAATGTTTGTTATGAACACGTTAAATCATGTATGCTTCGACTTCAAAATGCGTAGTCATTGATATCAATTGAACCCAAATGTGTGAGTTTGAAAAGTACAAAAATTTGAACCTCAAAGAATTCTATTTTCCGTATATTTTGTATTAAATTCTATTGTATAAATATATATAAATAGGAACAAGATTCTTAATCGCACTGTAATTTTGAGTTTTGATTTTTGTTTGAATGTTTTTGTGTCTCTTGAACGGAGAGAAAACTAGGATTATGTGAAACCTTGATGGAAGATATAAGGACCCTCTAACGATGTTGTGGAAGTTAAGGACTTTTCTTTGGTAGAGAATAAGTTACAAATACTTAACTAATATAGATGCTACCTTTAATTTATTTTTGAAATTTTTATAAAGAATAATTATAATTGGATAGTATTTATGAATCATTGCTTAGATCCAATGGTGGTGGTCAGACCAAACATTTTGAGATGAAAAGATCAAAACACTATGTAACTGGAGTCCCATGCCAATGGAGTTGTACAAGAATAGAGATTATGCTCCTCAAAGCCAATTAATGAATTCTCTGCTCACAAAGTTGATTATATACTCCTTTTATCTATCTCTTGATTGGCTGTCATCAAAATGTACTACAAAAGTAACCTAAAAATAATGAAAATATGAATAATAAAGATGTGAAAAATTTAAATTTGCATTTAAACTATACAGGAATAAATAAGATATAAGAAGAGAATAATTTGTGTGATTGTTAATCAATATTTTGTCTGTTCTGTTAATAATCCGAAGGATTGTGTGAATGAAAATGAGACAAGAAGTTTATTTAGATTCTTGATTTTATGTGAAACCGTAAAATATTTATGTAGCAAGATGTTTAAATATTTGTATACCTAAATATTTTAATTGTATGATCGTAGTATTTGGCTTTGTCACTTAAATTAATAATTAATTCATCCAAATGTTATAAATTAGATTTCATTTATTTCAATAATATATGTTAGTAATAAACTTTAAATCATAAATATCTATTTTAATGATATTAAATCAAATTGTTTTATCGATCCTAGATTGTTCTATATACATTTATTGTATTTTATAATAAGAAAATAAAATCGATGATTTTAATGGTTAAAAATGACATTAATAAATGAAATTAGTTTATTAATCATAGACTATTTCTACATTTATATTTTATAATCACAAACTTATTAATTTTAAATTACCTCACAAAAGATTTTAATTTTTAATTACTGCTTTAATATATTAATTATCATACAATAGAAAAAGGAAGTTGAGATCTTGGCAAGTTTTCCAAGTGTCAATCTCTCAAGCATTCTTTTTATTGTTGCTATAAAAGGAAAGTTTGTCTTACTTTAATTTTATTAATTATTAATTAATTTAAATTAAATAAATAATAATAAAAAGCAAATAAAAATGCAACCTAAATAGTGAGTTGGGAGAAATAAAAAATTTAAACCTTTGTTTTCTTCTACTTCCTTTCACATTAAAAAAACTATCTTCATTCTTCTTAATTTTGCATAATTTCCCTTTTCTAGAAAATCAAAAATAATTAAACCCTATATAATCAACTACCACCGCCTTCATGCTCTCATTTTGCTGATCCGAACGATTTATTGTTTTGTTAATAAACTGATTGTAGGAATGAAAATGACAAGAAGCCATTTTAGATTCTGATTTTATGTGAAACCTAAGCTTCAGAAGTTTGATGTTTGAATATTTATATACCTAAATATTTTAAGCGTATGAAAGTAGTATTTGGCTTTGTCACTTAAAATTAGAATTTTTAAATTTTGATATATTTATTTAATTAATTCATCCAACCATATAAATTAGATTTTGATTTATTTCTTAATAATATAACTATAATATATGTTAATAATAATGTTAATATATGTTAATAATATGATTTATTTCAATAATTATTATATGTTATTATAATAATACTTTAAATCATAACATTCATTTTAATAACAATATTAAATCAAATTATATAGATCCTAGATTGTTTTATATATTTATTGTATTTATAATAAGTAAATAAAATCGATGATTTCAATGGTTAAGAACTCTAAATCATAATATTTACTTTATAATGACATTAATAAATCAAATTAGTTTACTAATCATAGATATTTCTATATTTGTTATATTTTATAATAACAAACTTATAAATTATAAATTACCTCACAAAAGATTTTAATTTTTAATTATTTTTATTATATTAATTATCATACCTATAATAGAAAAAGCAGATGAGATCTTTGGCAAGTTTCCAAGTGTCAATCTCTCATGCATTCTATTTTATATTGTTCATAAAAGGAAAGTTTGTCTTACTTTAATTATATTAATTATTTTAAATTAAATAAATATTAATAAAAATGAAGAAAAAATGTTTGTTATGAAACGTTAAATCATGTATGCTTGGACTTCAAAATGCGTAGTCATTGATATCAATTGAACCCAAACAGAGTCGGAAAAAGCAACAAAAATTTGAACTCAAAGAATTCTATTTTCCGTGATATTTTGTATAAATTCTATTGTATAAATATATATAAATAGGAACAAGATTCTTAATCGCACTGAAATTTTGAGTTTTGATTTTGTTTTGAATGTTTTTAGTCTCTGAACGGAGAGAAAACTAAAGGATTATGTGAAACCTGATGGAAGATATAAGGACCTTTAACGATGTTGTCAAGTTAAGGACTTTTTGGTAGAATAAGTTACAAATACTTAACTAATATAGATGCTACCTTTAATTTATTTTTGAAATTTTTGTATATAATTATAATTGGATAGTATTTATGAATCATTGTTGAGATCCAATGGTGGTGGTTGGTGACCAAACATTTTTAGATGAAAAGATTTTCAAAACACTTGTGCAACTTGGAGTCCCACCAATGGAGTTGATGCTAATGTAGATTATGCTCCCAAAGCCAACTAATTGAATTCTCTGCTCACAAAAGTTGATTATATACTTTATCTATTCAACATTTCATGTCATCAAAAAGTAATTTACAAAGTAACCCAAAATAATGAAAAATGAATAATAAAGATGAAAATTTAAAAATTTGCATTTTAAATCATGTGAATAGAAATAAGATATAAGAAGAGAATAATTTGGTGTGATGTTAATCGAACGATTTGTCTGTTTCATAATAATCAAGGATTGTGTGAATGAAAATGAGATACAAGAAGCCTATTTAGATTCTTGATTTTATGAAACTTAAAATATTTATAAAGAAAGATGTTTAAATATTTTATACCTAAATATTTTAATTAAATGATCATAGTATTTGGCTTTGTTACTTAAAATTAATAATTAATTCATCCAAATGTTATAAATTAGATTTTCATTTATTTCAATAATATATGTTAGTAATAAAACTTTTAAATCATAATATCTATTTTAATGACAATATTAAATCAAATTGTTTTATCGATCCTAGATTGTTCTATACATTTATTGTATTTATAATAAGAAAATAAAATCGATGATTTTAATGGTTAAACATTATTAAATGAAATTAGTTTATTAATCATAGACTATTTCTACATTTGTTATATTTTATAATCACAAACTTATTAATTTTAAATTACCACAAAAGATTTTAATTTTTAATTACTGCTTTTAATATATTAATTATCATATAGAAAAAGGAAGTGAGATCTTTGGCAAGTTTTCAAGTGTCAATCTCTCAAGCATTCTTTTTATTGTTGCATTAAAGGAAAGTTTGTTTTACTTTAATTTTATTAATTATTAATTAATTTAAATTAAATATTAATAAAAAGCAAATAAAAATGCAACCCAAACAGGAGTTGGGAGAAACAAAAATTTAAACCCCTTTGTCTTCTACTCTCTTCACATTAAAAAACTATCTCTTCATTCTTCTTAATTCTTGTATAATCTCTCTTCTAGAAAATCAAAACTACATAAAACTTATATAATCAACCACCACCACGTTGATCCGAACGATTTGGTTTGTTTGTTAATAATCCGATTGTGGAATGAAAATGACAAGAAGCCATTTAGATCTTGATTTTATGTAAAACCGTATTTTTATCAGAGTTGATGTTTGAATATTTATATACCTAAATATTTTAAGTTTATGAGTGGTATTTATTTTGTTTAAAATTAGAATTTTAAATTTTGTATATATTTTATTTAATTAATTCATCCAAATCATATAAATTAGATTTTGATTTATCAATAATAAATCATAACATATACAATAATAATAATGTTATATGTTAATAATATGATTTATTTCAATGAATTAATATATGTTAATAATAATACTTTAAATCATAACATTCATTTTAATAACAATATTAAATCAAATTATTTTATAGATCCTAGATTGTTTCTATATATTTATTGTATTTTATAATAAGTAATAAAATCGATGATTTCAATGGTTAAGAACTCTAAATCATAATATTTACTTTAATGACATTAATAAATCAAATTAGTTTACTAATCATAGACTATTTCTATTTGTTATATTTTATAATAATAAACTTATAAATTATAAATTACCTCAAAAGATTTTAATTTTTAATTATTTTTATTATATTAATTATCATACACTCATACCATAGAAAAAGCAAGATGAGATCTTTGCAAGTTTGCAAGTGTCAATCTCATGCATTCTCATTTTATATTGTTGCCATAAAAGGAAAGTTTGTCTTACTTAATTATATTAATTATTTTAAATTAAATAAATATTAATAAAAATGAAGAAAAAAAATGTTTGTTATGAACACGTTAAATCATGTATGCTTGGACTTCAAAATGCAGAGTCATTGATATCAATTGGAACCTAAACAGTGGAGTTTTAGCAAATAAAATTTGAACCTCAAAGAATTCTATTTTATATTTTGTATTAAATTTATTGTATAAATATATATAAATAGGAACAAGATTCTTAATCGCACTCGTAATTTTGAGTTTTGATTTTGTTTTGAATGTTTTTAGGTCTCTTGAACGGAGAGAAAACTAGGGATTATGTGAAACCTTGATGGAAGATATAAGGACCCTCTTAACGATGTCATTGGAAGTTAAGGACTTTTCTTTGGTAGAGAATAAGTTACAATACTTAACTAATATAGATGCTACCTTTAATTTATTTTGAAATTTTTGTATAGGTTAATAATTAATTGATAGTATTTATGAATCAAGCGAGATCCAATGGTGGTGGTTGGTGACCAAACATTTTGAGATAAAAGATTCAAAACACTATGCGTAACTGAGTCCCATGCCAATGGAGTTGCATACTAGAATGAGATTATGCTTCCTCAAAGCCAACTAATTGAATTCTCCTGTCACAAAAGTTGATTATATACCCTTTTATCTATCTGTTTGATTTCGATGTCATCAAAAATTATACAAAGTAACCCAAAATAATGAAAATATGAATAATAAAGATGTGAAAAATTTAGTAAATTTGTATTTTAAATCTACCAGAATAGAAATATATAGAAGAGAATAATTTGTGTGTGACTAATCAACGATTTGGTCTGTCTGTTAATAATCCAAGGATTGGTGAATGAAAATGAGATACAAGAAGCCTATTTAGATTTTGATTTTAAACCAAAATATTTATGTAGTGATGTTTAAATATTTGTATACCTAAATATTTTAATTAATAACGTAGTATTTGGTTTTGTCACTTAAATTAATAATTAATTCATCCAAATGTTATAAATTAGATTTTCATTTATTTCAATAATATATGTTAGTAATAAAACTTAAATCATAACATTCATTTTAATGACAATATTAAATCAAATTGTTTTATCGATCCTAGATTGTTCTATACATTTATTGTATTTTATAATAAGAAAATAAAATCGATGATTTTATGGTTAAAATGACATTAATAAATGAAATTAGTTTATTAATCATAGACTATTTCTACATTTGTTATATTTTATAATCACAAACTTATTAATTTTAAATTACCTCACAAAAGATTTTAATTTTTAATTACTGCTTTTAACATATTAATTATCATACAATAGAAAAAGAAATGATCTTTGGCAAGTTTTCCAGTGTCAAATCTCAAGCATTCTTTTTATTGTTATATCAAAGGAAAGTTTGTCTTACTTAATTTATTAATTATTAATTAATTTAAATTAAATAAATATTAATAAAAAGCAAATAAATGCAACCCAAACAGTGAGTCAGAAACAAAAAATTTAAAACCCTTTGTCTTCTTCTACTCTTCACATTAAAAACTATCTCTTCATTCTTCTTAATTCCTTGCATAATCTCCTTTCTAGAAAATCAAAACACCACATAAACCCTATATAATCAACTACCACCGCTTCACGCTCATTGATCCGAACGATTTGGTTTGTTTGTTAATAATCCGGATTTGTGAATGAAAATGACAAGAAGCCATTTTAGATTCTTGATTTTGTAAAACCGTAAGTATTTCGAAATAAGATGTTTGAATATTTATATACCTAAATATTTTAAGTGTATTAATGTAGCATTTGGTTTTGTCACTTAAAATTAGAATTTTTAAATTTTTGTATATATTTCACGTAATTAATTCATCCAAATCATATAAATTAGATTTTGATTTATTTCAATAATATAAATCATAACATATGTTAATAATAATGTTAATATATGTTATTAATATGATTTATTTCACGAATTAATATATGTTAATAATAATACTTAAATCATAACATTCATTTTAATAACAATATTAAATCAAATTATTTTATAGATCCTAGATTGTTTCTATATATTTATTGTATTTTATAATAAGTAAATAAAATCGATGATTTCAATGGTTAAGAACTCTAAATCATAATATTTACTTTAATGACATTAATAAATCAAATTAGTTTACTAATCATAGACTATTTCTATATTTGTTATATTTTTATAATAACAAACTTATAAATTATAAATTACCTCACAAAAGATTTTAATTTTTAATTATTTTTTTATTATATTAATTATCATACACTCATACCATAGAAAAAAGCAAGATGAGATCTTTGGCAAGTTTGCCAAGTGTCAATCTCTCATGCATTCTCATTTTATATTGTTGCCATAAAAGGAAAGTTTGTCTTACTTTAATTATATTAATTATTTTAAATTAAATAAATATTAATAAAAATGAAGAAAAATGTTTGTTATGAACACGTTAAATCATGTATGCTTGACTTCAAAATGCAGAGTCATTGATATCAATTGAACCTAAAATGTGAGTTTGAAAAGCAATAAAAATTTGAACCCAAAGAATTCTATTTTCCGTATATTTTGTATTAAATTCTATTGTATAAATATATATAAATAGGAACAAGATTCTTAATCGCACTCGTAATTTTGAGTTTTGATTTTGTTTTGAATGTTTTTAGGTCTCTTGAACGAGAGAAAACTAAAGGGATTATGTGAAACCTTGATGGAAGATATAAGGACCCTCTTAACGATGTTGTTGAAGTTAAGGACTTTTCTTTGGTAGAGAATAAGTTACAAATACTTAACTAATATAGATGCTACCTTTAATTTATTTTTGAAATTTTTGTAGGTTAGCTAATTATAATTGGATAGTATTTATGAATCACAGCTTAGAGATCCAATGGTGGTGGTTGGTGACCAAACATTTTGAGATGAAAAGATTCAAAACACTATGTGCAACTTGGAGTCCCATGCCAATGGGAGTTGCATGCTAGAAGAGATTATGCTCCCCAAAGCCAACTAATTGAATTCTCCTGCTCACAAAAGTTGATTATATACCCTTTTATCTATCTGTTGATTTCGATGTCATCAAAAATGTATCACAAAGTAACCCAAAATAATGAAAATATGAATAATAAAGATGTGAAAATTTAGTAAATTTGCATTTTAAACTACTGTGAATAGAAATAAGATATAAGAAGAGAATAATTTGTGTGATTGCTAATGAACGATTTGGTCTCTGTTCATAATAATCCAAGGATTGTGTGAATGAAATGAGATACAAGAAGCCTATTTAGATTCTTGATTTTATGTGAAACTGTAAAATATTTATGTAGTGTTGATGTTTAAATATTTGTATACCTAAATATTTTAATTGTATGATCGTAGCATTTGGCTTTGTCACTTAAAATTAATAATTAATTCATCCAAATGTTATAAATTAGATTTTCATTTATTTCAATAATATATGTTAGTAATAAAACTTTAAATCATAACATTCATTTTAATGACAATATTAAATCAAATTGTTTTATCGATCCTAGATTGTTCTATACATTTATTGTATTTTATAATAAGAAAATAAAATCGATGATTTTAATGGTTAAAATGACATTAATAAATGAAATTAGTTTATTAATCATAGACTATTTCTACATTTGTTATATTTTATAATCACAAACTTATTAATTTTAAATTACCTCACAAAAGATTTTAATTTTTAATTCATCGCTTTAACATATTAATTATCATACAATTAAAAAAGGAAGTGAGATCTTTGGCAAGTTTTCAAGTGTCAATCTCTCAAGTCTCTTTTTATTGTTGCTATCAAAGGAAAGTTTGTCTTACTTTAATTTTATTAATTATTAATTAATTTAAATTAAATAAATATTAATAAAAAGCAAATAAAAATGCAACCCAAACAGTGAGTGGGAGAAACAAAAAATTTAAACCCTTTGTCTTCTTCACTTCCTCTTCACATTAAAAACTATCTTTCATTCTTCTTAATTTTGCATAATCTCCCTTCTAGAAAATCAAAACACCACATAAACTCCTATATAATCAACCACCACCGTTTCATTATTCATTCCGATCGAATTTGGTTTGTTTGTTAATAATCCGGATTGTGGAATGAAAATGACAAGAAGCCATTTTAGATTCTTGATTTTATGTAAACCGTAAGCTTTTGTCAGAATTGATGTTTGAATATTTATATACCTAAATATTTTAAGCGTATGAGTGTAGCATTTGGCTTTGTCACTTAAAATTAGAATTTTTAAATTTTTGTATATATTTCACGTAATTAATTCATCCAAATCATATAAATTAGATTTTGATTTATTTCAATAATATAAATCATAATATATGTTAATAATAATGTTAAATATGTTAATAATATGATTTATTTCACGAATTAATATATGTTAATAATAATACTTTAAATCATAACATTCATTTTAATAACAATATTAAATCAAATTATTTTATAGATCCTAGATTGTTTCTATATATTTATTGTATTTTATAATAAGTAAATAAAATCGATGATTTCAATGGTTAAGAACTCTAAATCATAATATTTACTTTAATGACATTAATAAATCAAATTAGTTTACTAATCATAGACTATTTCTATATTTGTTATATTTTTATAATAACAAACTTATAAATTATAAATTACCTCACAAAAGATTTTAATTTTTAATTATTTTTTTATTATATTAATTATCATACACTCATACCATAGAAAAGTAAGATGAGATCTTTGGCAAGTTTGCAAGTGTCAATCTCTCATGCATTCTCATTTTATATTGTTGCCATAAAAGGAAAGTTTGTCTTACTTTAATTATATTAATTATTTTAAATTAAATAAATATTAATAAAATGAAGAAAAATGTTTGTTATGAACACGTTAAATCATGTATGCTTGACTTCAAAATGCAGAGTCATTGATATCAATTGAACCCAAATAGTGAGTTTGGAAAAGCAATAAAATTTGAACCTCAAAGAATTCTATTTTCCGTATATTTTGTATTAAATTCTATTGTATAAATATATATAAATAGGAACAAGATTCTTAATCGCACTGTAATTTTGAGTTTTGATTTTGTTTTGAAATGGTCTCTTGAACTGAGAGAAAACTAAAGGGATTATGTGAAACCTTGATGGAAGATATAAGGACCCTCTTAACGATGTTGTTGAAGTTAAGGACTTTTCGGTAGAGAATAAGTTACAAATACTTAACTAATATAGATGCTACCTTTAATTTATTTTTGAAATTTTTGTAGGTTAGTAATTATAATTGGATAGTATTTATGAATCAGAAGTTGAGATCCAATGGTGGTGGTTGGTGACCAAACATTTTGAGATGAAAAGATTCAAAACACTATGTGTAACTGGAGTCCCATGCCAATGGGAGTTGCATGCTAGAATAGAGATTATGCTCTCAAAGCCAACTAATTGAATTCTCTGCTCACAAAAGTTGATTATATACCCTTTTATCTATCTGTTGATTTCGATGTCATCAAAATGTACTACAAAGTAACCCAAAATAATGAAAATATGAATAATAAAGATGTGAAAATTTAGTAAATTTGCATTTTAAACTATGTGAATAGAAATAAGATATAAGAGAATAATTTGTGACTATTAATTGAACGATTTGGTCTCGTTAATAATCCGAAGGATTGTGTGAATGAAAATGAGATAAGAAGCCTATTTAGATTCTTGATTTTATGAAACCGTAAAATATTTATGTAGCAAAGATGTTTAAATATTTGTATACCTAAATATTTTAATTGTATGACCAGCATTTGGCTTTGTCACTTAAAATTAATAATTAATTCATCCAAATGTTATAAATTAGATTTTCATTTATTTCAATAATATATGTTAGTAATAAAACTTTAAATCATAATATCATTTTAATGACAATATTAAATCAAATTGTTTTATCGATCCTAGATTGTTCTATACATTTATTGTATTTTATAATAAGAAAATAAAATCGATGATTTTAATGGTTAAAATGACATTAATAAATGAAATTAGTTTATTAATCATAGACTATTTCTACATTTATATATTTTATAATCACAAACTTATTAATTTTAAATTACCTCACAAAAGATTTTAATTTTTAATTATCTTTAATATATTAATTATCATACAATAGAAAAAGGAAGTTGAGATCTTGGCAAGTTTTCCAAGTGTCAATCTCTCAAGCATTCTTTATTGTTATGTAAAGGAAAGTTTGTCTTATTTTTTTTTTAATTATTAATTAATTTAAATTAAATAAATATTAATAAAAAGCAAATAAAATGCAACCTAAAAAAGTGAGTTGAGAAAAAAAAAATTTAAACCCTTTGTCTTCTACTTCCTCTTCACATTAAAAACTATCTCTTCATTCTTCTTAATTCCTTGCATAATCTCCTCTTCTAGAAAATCAAAACACCACATAAACCCTATATAATCAACTAATCAATTTCACGCTTCCTTCGCTGATCTCGATTTGGTTTGTTTGTTAATAATCCGATTGTGTGAATGAAAATGACAAGAAGCCATTTTAGATTCTTGATTTTATGTAAACCGTAAGCTATCAGATGATGTTTGAATATTTATATACCTAAATATTTTAAGCGTATGAGTGTAGCATTTGGCTTTGTCACTTAAAATTAGAATTTTTAAATTTTTGTATATATTTCACGTAATTAATTCATCCAAATCATATAAATTAGATTTTGATTTATTTCAATAATATAAATCATAACATATGTTAATAATAATGTTAATATATGTTAATAATATGATTTATTTCACGTAATTAATATATGTTAATAATAATACTTTAAATCATAACATTCATTTTAATAATATTAAATCAAATTATTTTATAGATCCTAGATTGTTTCTATATATTTATTGTATTTTATAATAAGTAAATAAAATCGATGATTTCAATGGTTAAGAACTCTAAATCATAATATTTACTTTAATGACATTAATAAATCAAATTAGTTTACTAATCATAGACTATTTCTATATTTATATTTTTATAATAACAAACTTATAAATTATAAATTACCTCACAAAAGATTTTAATTTTTAATTATTTTTTATTATATTAATTATCATACACTCATACCATAGAAAAAGCAAGATGAGATCTTTGGCAAGTTTGCAAGTGTCAATCTCATGCATTCTCATTTTATATTGTTGCCATAAAAGGAAAGTTTGTCTTATTTTAATTATATTAATTATTTTAAATTAAATAAATATTAATAAAATGAAGAAAAAAATGTTTGTTATGAACACGTTAAATCATGTATGCTTTGACTTCAAAATGCGAGTCATTGATATCAATTGAACCCAAACAGTGGATGAAAAGCAACAAAAATTTGAACCTCAAAGAATTCTATTTTATATTTTGTATTAAATTCTATTGTATAAATATATATAAATAGGAACAAGATTCTTAATCGCACTCAATTTTGAGTTTTGATTTTGTTTTGAATGTTTTAGGTCTCTTGAACGGAGAGAAAACTAAAGGGATTATGTGAAACCTTGATGGAAGATATAAGGACCCTCTTAACGATGTCTGGAAGTTAAGGACTTTTCTTTGGTAGAATATGTTAAATACTTAACTAATATAGATGCTACCTTTAATTTATTTTTGAAATTTTGTATAGGTTAGCTAATAATTGGATAGTATTTATGAACTGCTGAAGTAGATCCAATGGTGGTGGTTGGTGACCAACATTTTGAGATGAAAAGATTCAAAACACTATGTGTAACTTGAGTCCCATGCCAATGGAGTTGCATGTAGAATAGAGATTATGCCCCTCAAAGCCAACTAATTGAATTTGCTCACAAAAGTTGATTATATACCTTTTATCTATCTCTGCTTGATTTCGATGTCATCAAAATGTACTACAAAGTAACCCAAAATAATGAAAATATGAATAATAAAGATGTGAAAAATTTAGTAAATTTGCATTTTAAACTACTGTGAATAGAAATAAGATATAAGAAGAGAATAATTTGGTGTGACAAGTAATCCGAACGATTTGGTCTGGTTCATAATAATCCGAAGGATGTGAATGAAAATGAGATACAAGAAGCCTATTTAGATTCTTGATTTTATGAAACCGTAAAATATTTATGTAGTAAGATGTTTAAATATTTGTATACCTAAATATTTTAATTGTATGATCGTAGTATTTGGCTTTGTCACTTAAAAATAATAATTAATTCATCCAAATGTTATAAATTAGATTTTCATTTATTTCAATAATATATGTTAGTAATAAAACTTTAAATCATAATATTCATTTTAATGACAATATTAAATCAAATTGTTTTATCGATCCTAGATTGTTCTATACATTTATTGTATTTTATAATAAGAAAATAAAATCGATGATTTTAATGGTTAAAATGACATTAATAAATGAAATTAGTTTATTAATCATAGACTATTTCTACATTTGTTATATTTTATAATCACAAACTTATTAATTTTAAATTACCTCACAAAAGATTTTAATTTTTAATTATCGTTTAATATATTAATTATCATACAATAGAAAAAGGAAGTTGAGATCTTTGGCAAGTTTTCCAAGTGTCAATCTCTCAAGCATTCTTTTTTTTATTGTTGCTATCAAAGGAAAGTTTGTTTATTTTAATTTTATTAATTATTAATTAATTTAAATTAAATAAATATTAATAAAAAGCAAATAAAAATGCAACCAAAACAGTGAGTTGGGAGAAAAAAAATTTAAACCCTTTGTCTTTCACTTCTCTTCACATTAAAAACTATCTCTTCATTCTTCTTAATTCCTTGCATAATCTTCTCTTCTAGAAAATCAAAACACCACATAAACCCTATATAATCAACAACTACCACCGCTCACGCTCGCGCTGATCCGAACGATTTGGTTTGTTTGTTAATAATCCGATTGTGTGAATGAAATGACAAGAAGCCATTTTAGATTCTTGATTTTATGAAACTTAAGCTATTTCAGAAATTGTGATGTTTGAATATTTATATACCTAAATATTTTAAGTTATGAGTGTAGTATTTGGCTTTGTCACTTAAAATTAGAATTTTAAATTTTTGTATATATTTCACGTAATTAATTCATCCAAATCATATAAATTAGATTTTGATTTATTTCAATAATATAAATCATAACATATGTTAATAATAATGTTAATATATGTTAATATGATTTATTTCACGTAATTAATATATGTTAATAATAATACTTAAATCATAATATTCATTTTAATAATAATATTAAATCAAATTATTTTATAGATCCTAGATTGTTTCTATATTTATTGTATTTATAATAAGTAAATAAAATCGATGATTTCAATGGTTAAGAACTCTAAATCATAATATTTACTTTAATGACATTAATAAATCAAATTAGTTTACTAATCATAGACTATTTCTATATTTGTTATATTTTATAATAATAAACTTATAAATTATAAATTACCTCACAAAGATTTTAATTTTTAATTATTTTTTATTATATTAATTATCATACACTCATACCATAGAAAAAGCAAGATGAGATCTTTGGCAAGTTTGCAAGTGTCAATCTCTCATGCATTCTCATTTTATATTGTTGCCATAAAAGGAAAGTTTGTCTTATTTTAATTATATTAATTATTTTAAATTAAATAAATATTAATAAAAATGAAGAAAAAATGTTTGTTATGAACACGTTAAATCATGTATGCTTGGACTTCAAAATGCGTAGTCATTGATATCAATTGAACCCAAACAGTGAGTGAAAAGCAACAAAATTTGAACCTCAAAGAATTCTATTTTGATATTTTGTATTAAATTCTATTGTATAAATATATATAAATAGGAACAAGATTCTTAATCGCACTCGTAATTTTGAGTTTTGATTTTTGTTTGAATGTTTTAGGTCTCTTGAACTGAGAGAAAACTAAAGGGATTATGTGAAACCTTGATGGAAGATATAAGGACCTCTTAACGATGTCTTGGAAGTTAAGGACTTTTCTTGGTAGAGAATAAGTTACAAATACTTAACTAATATAGATGCTACCTTTAATTTATTTTTGAAATTTTGTATAGGTTATGCATCATAATTGATAGTATTTATGAATCTGAAGTAGATCCAATGGTGGTGGTGTGACCAAACATTTGAGATGAAAAGATTCAAAACACTATGTGCAACTTGGAGTCCCATGCCAATGGGAGTTGTATGCTAGAATAGAGATTATGCTCCCTCAAAGCCAACTAATTGAATTCTCTGCTCATAAAAGTTGATTATATACTTTATCTATCCTGTTTGATTTCATGTCATCAAAAATGTACTACAAAGTAACCCAAAATAATGAAAATATGAATAATAAAGATGTGAAAATTTAAAATTTGCATTTTAAATATTGTGAATAGAAATAAGATATAAGAGAATAATTTGTGTGACTATTAATCAACGATTTGGTCTCTGTTAATAATCCAAGGATCAGTAATGAAATTGAGATACAAGAAGCCTATTTAGATTCTTGATTTTATGTAACCGTAAAATATTTATGTAGCAAAGGAGTCGAGAAACAAAAATAAATATTAATAAAAAGAATAAAATGCAACCCAAATGTGTGAGTTGGGAGAAACAAAAAATTTAAACCCCTTTGTCTTCTTCTACTCTCTTCACATTAAAAACTATCTTCATTCTTCTTAATTCTTGCATAATCTCCTCTTCTAGAAAATCAAAATACCACATAAACCCTATATAATCAACCACCACCGCCTAACGCTCATTGATCCAACGATTTGGTTTGTTTGTTAATAATCCGATTGTGTGAATGAAAATGAAGAAGCCATTTTAGATTCTTGATTTTATGTAAACCGTAAGCTATTTCAGAATGTGATGTTTGAATATTTATATACCTAAATATTTTAAGCGTATGAGTGTAGCATTTGGCTTTGTCACTTAAAATTAGAATTTTAAATTTTTGTATATATTTCATTTAATTAATTCATCCAAATCATATAAATTAGATTTTGATTTATTTCAATAATATAAATCATAACATATGTTAATAATAATGTTAATATATGTTAATAATATGATTTATTTCAATAATTAATATATGTTAATAATAATACTTTAAATCATAACATTCATTTTAATAACAATATTAAATCAAATTATTTTATAGATCCTAGATTGTTTCTATATATTTATTGTATTTTATAATAAGTAAATAAAATCGATGATTTCAATGGTTAAGAACTCTAAATCATAATATTTACTTTAATGACATTAATAAATCAAATTAGTTTACTAATCATAGACTATTTCTATATTTGTTATATTTTTATAATAACAAACTTATAAATTATAAATTACCTCACAAAAGATTTTAATTTTTAATTATTTTTATTATATTAATTATCATACACTCATACCATAGAAAAAGCAAGATGAGATCTTTGGCAAGTTTGCCAAGTGTCAATCTCATGCATTCTCATTTTATATTGTTGCCATAAAAGGAAAGTTTGTTTACTTTAATTATATTAATTATTTTAAATTAAATAAATATTAATAAAAATGAAGAAAAAATGTTTGTTATGAACACGTTAAATCATGTATGCTTGACTTCAAAATGCAGTAGTCATTGATATCAATTGAACCCAAACAGAGTCGGAAAAGCAATAAAAATTTGAACCTCAAAGAATTCTATTTTCCGTATTTTGTATTAAATTTATTGTATAAATATATATAAATAGGAACAAGATTCTTAATCGCACTCGTAATTTTGAGTTTTGATTTTTGTTTTGAATGTTTTTGGTCTCTTGAACGGAGAGAAAACTAAAGGGATTATGTGAAACCTTGATGGAAGATATAAGGACCTCTTAACGATGTCATGGAAGTTAAGGACTTTTCTTTAGAGAATAAGTTACAAATACTTAACTAATATAGATGCTACCTTTAATTTATTTTTGAAATTTTGTATAGGTTAGCTACCATAATTGGATAGTATTTATGAATCAAGTTTAGATCCAATGGTGGTGGTGGTGACCAAACATTTTGAGATGAAAAGATTCAAAACACTATGTGCAACTTGAGTCCCATGCCAATGGGACGATAATAGTAGATTATGCCCCTCAAAGCCAACTAATTGAATTCTGCTCAAAAGTTGATTATATACCCTTTTATCTATCCGCTTGATTTCGATGTCATCAAAAATGTAATTACAAAGTAACCCAATAATGAAAATATGAATAATAAAGATGTAAAATTTAGTAAATTTGCATTTTAAACTAACAGGTGAATAGAAATAAGATAAGAAGAGAATAATTTGGTGTGACTAAGTAATCGAACATTTGGTCTGTTCTATAATAATCAGGATTTGTGTGAATGAAAATGAGATAAAGAAGTTTTAGATTTTTGATTTTATGTGAACCGTAAAATATTTATGTAGCAAAGAGTCGAGAAATAAAAATAAATATTATAAAAAGTAAATAAAAATGCAACCTAAACAGTGTGAGTCGAGAAACAAAAAAAATTTAACCCCTTTGTCTTCTTCTACTTTCTTCATTAAAAAACTATCTCTCTTCATTCTTCTTAATTTCGCATAATCTCTCCTCTTCTAGAAAATCAAAATACCACATAAAACCTATATAATCAACTACCACCGCTTCACGCTCGCCGTTGATCCAACGATTTAGTTTTGTTTGTTAATAATCCTGATTAGGAATGAAAATGACAAGAAGCCATTTTAGATTCTTGATTTTCACAAACCAAGCTATTTCTAGCTTTGATGTTTGAATATTTATATACCTAAATATTTTAAGCGTATGAGTGTAGTATTGGTTTTGTCACTTAAAATTAGAATTTTTAAATTTTTGTATATTTACGTAATTAATTCATCCAAATCATATAAATTAGATTTTGATTTATTTCAATAATATAAATCATAACATATGTTAATAATAATGTTAATATATAATAATATGATTTATTTCAATAATTAATATATGTTAATAATAATACTTTAAATCATAACATTCATTTTAATAACAATATTAAATCAAATTATTTTATAGATCCTAGATTGTTTCTATATATTTATTGTATTTTATAATAAGTAAATAAAATCGATGATTTCAATGGTTAAGAACTCTAAATCATAATATTTACTTTAATGACATTAATAAATCAAATTAGTTTACTAATCATAGACTATTTCTATATTTGTTATATTTTATAATAACAAACTTATAAATTATAAATTACCTCACAAAAGATTTTAATTTTAATTATTTTTATTATATTAATTATCATACACTCATACCATAGAAAAAGCAAGATGAGATCTTTGGCAAGTTTGCCAAGTGTCAATCTCATGCATTCTCATTTTATATTGTTGCCATAAAAGGAAAGTTTGTCTTACTTTAATTATATTAATTATTTTAAATTAAATAAATATTAATAAAATGAAGAAAAAAATGTTTGTTATGAACATTAAATCATGTATGTGGACTTCAAAATGCGTAGTCATTGATATCAATTGAACCCAAATGTGTGAGTTTAAAAGCAAATAAAAATTTGAACCTCAAAGAATTCTATTTTCCAGATATTTTGTATTAAATTCTATTGTATAAATATATATAAATAGGAACAAGATTCTTAATCGCACTCGTAATTTTGAGTTTTGATTTTTGTTTTGAATGTTTTTAGGTCTCTGAACTGAGAGAAAACTAAAGGATTATGTGAAACCTTGATGGAAGATATAAGGACCCTCTTAACGATGTTGTTGAAGTTAAGGACTTTTCTTTAGAGAATAAGTTACAAATACTTAACTAATATAGATGCTACCTTTAATTTATTTTGAAATTTTGTATAGGTTAGTAATTATAATTGGATAGTATTTATGAAACTGCTGGTAGATCCAATGGTGGTGGTGACCAAATATTTTGAGATGAAAAGATCTAAAAACACTATGTAACTTGGAGTCCCATGCCAATGGAGTTGCATGCTAGAATAGAGATTATGCTTCCTCAGCCAACTAATTGAATTCTCCGCTCACAAAAGTTGATTATATACCTTTATCTATCCTGCTTGATTTGATGTCATCAAAAACAGTATTACAAAGTAACCTAAAATAATGAAAATATGAATAATAAAGATGTGAAAAATTTAGTAAATTTGCATTTTAAACGGTCAGAATAGAAATAAGATATAAGAAGAGAATAATTTGTGTGACTAATCCGAACGATTTGGTCTGTCTGTTAATAATCCGAGGATTGTGGAATGAAAATGAGATACAAGAATTTATTTAGATTCTTGATTTTATGAAACTGTAAAATATTTATGTAGTGTTGATGTTTAAATATTTGTATACCTAAATATTTTAATTGTATGATCAGTAGTATTTGGCTTTGTCACTTAAAATTAATAATTAATTCATCCAAATGTTATAAATTAGATTTTCATTTATTTCAATAATATATGTTAGTAATAAAACTTTAAATCATAACATTCATTTTAATGACAATATTAAATCAAATTGTTTTATCGATCCTAGATTGTTCTATACATTTATTGTATTTTATAATAAGAAAATAAAATCGATGATTTTAATGGTTAAAATGACATTAATAAATGAAATTAGTTTATTAATCATAGACTATTTCTATTTGTTATATTTTATAATCACAAACTTATTAATTTTAAATTACCTCACAAAAGATTTTAATTTTTAATTACTGCTTAATATATTAATTATCATACAATAGAAAAAGGAAGTTGAGATCTTTGGCAAGTTTTCCAAGTGTCAATCTCTCAAGCATCTCTTTTTTATTGTTGCTATCAAAGGAAAGTTTGTCTTACTTTAATTTTATTAATTATTAATTAATTTAAATTAAATAAATATTAATAAAAAGCAAATAAAAATGCAACCTAAACAGTGAGTTGGGAGAAACAAAAAATTTAAACCCTTTGTTCTTTCTTCCTCTTCACATTAAAAACTATCTCTTCATTCTTCTTAATTCTTTGCATAATCTCCTTCTAGAAAATCAAAAACCACATAAACCCTATATAATCAACCACCACCGCTCACGCTCTCCGTTGATCCGAACGACGGTTTGTTTGTTAATAATCCGGATTGTGGAATGAAATGACAAGAAGCCATTTTAGATTCTTGATTTTATGAAACTAAGCTATTTCAGAGTCATGATGTTTGAATATTTATATACCTAAATATTTAAGCGTATGAGTGTAGCATTTGGTTTTGTCACTTAAAATTAGAATTTTAAATTTTGTATATATTTCATTTAATTAATTCATCCAAATCATATAAATTAGATTTTGATTTATTTCAATAATATAAATCATAACATATGTTAATAATAATGTTAATATATGTTAATAATATGATTTATTTCACGTAATTAATATATGTTAATAATAATACTTTAAATCATAATATCATTTTAATAACAATATTAAATCAAATTATTTTATAGATCCTAGATTGTTTCTATATATTTATTGTATTTTATAATAAGTAAATAAAATCGATGATTTCAATGGTTAAGAACTCTAAATCATAATATTTACTTTAATGACATTAATAAATCAAATTAGTTTACTAATCATAGACTATTTCTATATTTGTTATATTTTATAATAACAAACTTATAAATTATAAATTACCTCACAAAAGATTTTAATTTTTAATTATTTTTATTATATTAATTATCATACTCATACTATAGAAAAAGCAAGATGAGATCTTTGCAAGTTTGCCAAGTGTCAATCTCTCATGCATTCTCATTTTATATTGTTGCCATAAAAGGAAAGTTTGTCTTACTTTAATTATATTAATTATTTTAAATTAAATAAATATTAATAAAATGAAGAAAAAATGTTATGAACACGTTAAATCATGTATGCTTGACTTCAAAATGCAGAGTCATTGATATCAATTGAACTCAAATGTGAGTCGAAAAAGCAACAAAATTTGAACCTCAAAGAATTCTATTTTCCAGATATTTTGTATTAAATTCTATTGTATAAATATATATAAATAGGAACAAGATTCTTAATCGCACGTAATTTTGAGTTTTGATTTTGTTTTGAATGTTTTTAGGTCTCTTGAACGAGAGAAAACTAAAGGGATTATGTGAAACCTTGATGGAAGATATAAGGACCCTCTTAACGATGTTGTGGAAGTTAAGGACTTTTCTTTGGTAGAGATAAGTTACAAATACTTAACTAATATAGATGCTACCTTTAATTTATTTTGAAATTTTGTATAGGTTAACAATTGATAGTATTTATGAATCTGAAGCGAGATCCAATGGTGGTGGTGGTGACCAAACATTTTGAGATGAAAAGATTCAAAACACTATGTGAACTTGGAGTCCCATGCCAATGAGTTGCATGCTAGAATAGATTATGCTTCCTCGTGAGCCAACTAATTGAATTCTCTGCTCACAAAAGTTGATTATATACCCTTTATCTATCTGCTTGATTTCGATGTCATCAAAATGTACTACAAAGTAACCTAAAATAATGAAAATATGAATAATAAAGATGTGAAAATTTAGTAAATTTGCATTTTAAACTATGTGAATAGAAATAAGATATAAGAAGAGAATAATTGGTGTGTGACTTTAATCCGAACGATTTGGTCTGTTCGTTAATAATCCGATCAGTGAATGAAAATGAGATACAAGAAGCCTATTTAGATTCTTTTGATTTTGCGAAACCGAAAATATTTATGTAGCAAAGTTGATGTTTAAATATTTGTATACCTAAATATTTTAATTAATGATCAGTATTTGGCTTTGTCACTTAAAATTAATTAATTCATCCAAATGTTATAAATTAGATTTTCATTTATTTCAATAATATATGTTAGTAATAAAACTTTAAATCATAACATTCATTTTAATGACAATATTAAATCAAATTGTTTTATCGATCCTAGATTGTTCTATACATTTATTGTATTTTATATAAGAAAATAAAATCGATGATTTTAATGGTTAAAATGACATTAATAAATGAAATTAGTTTATTAATCATAGACTATTTCTACATTTGTTATATTTTATAATCACAAACTTATTAATTTTAAATTACCTCACAAAAGATTTTAATTTTTAATTACTGCTTTAATATATTAATTATCATACAATAGAAAAGGAAGTTGAGATCTTGGCAAGTTTTCCAAGTGTCAATCTCTCAAGCATTCTCTTTTTATTGTTGCTATCAAAGGAAAGTTTGTTTATTTTAATTTTAATTATTAATTAATTTAAATTAAATAAATATTAATAAAAAGCAAATAAAATGCAAACCAAACAGTGAGTGGGAGAAACAAAAATTTAAACCCCTTTGTCTTCTTCTACTTCCTCTTCACATTAAAAACTATCTCTTCATTCTTCTTAATTCCTTGCATAATCTTCTAGAAAATCAAAACACCACATAAACCCTATATAATCAACCACTACACCGCTTACGCTCACGTTGATCCGAACGATTTGGTTTGTTTGTTAATAATCCGATTAGAATGAAAATGACAAGCCATTTTAGATTCTTGATTTTATGAAACTGTAAGCTATTTCAGAGTGTGATGTTTGAATATTTATATACCTAAATATTTTAAGTTTATGTAGTATTGGCTTTGTCACTTAAAATTAGAATTTTAAATTTTTGTATATATTTCACGTAATTAATTCATCCAAATCATATAAATTAGATTTTGATTTATTTCAATATAAATCATAATATATGTTAATAATAATGTTAATATATGTTAATAATATGATTTATTTAATGTAATTAATATATGTTAATAATAATACTTTAAATCATAACATTCATTTTAATAACAATATTAAATCAAATTATTTTATAGATCCTAGATTGTTTCTATATATTTATTGTATTTTATAATAAGTAAATAAAATCGATGATTTCAATGGTTAAGAACTCTAAATCATAATATTTACTTTAATGACATTAATAAATCAAATTAGTTTACTAATCATAGACTATTTCTATATTTTATATTTTTTATAATAATAAACTTATAAATTATAAATTACCTCACAAAAGATTTTAATTTTAATTATTTTTTATTATATTAATTATCATACACTCATACCATAGAAAAAGCAAGATGAGATCTTTGGCAAGTTTGCCAAGTGTCAATCTCTCATGCATTCTCATTTTATATTGTTATAAAAGGAAAGTTTGTCTTATTTTAATTATATTAATTATTTTAAATTAAATAAATATTAATAAAATGAAGAAAAAATGTTTGTTATGAACATTAAATCATGTATGTGGACTTCAAAATGCAGAGTCATTGATATCAATTGAACCCAAACAGTGAGTTGAAAAGCAACAAAAATTGAACCTCAAAGAATTCTATTTTATATTTTGTATTAAATTCTATTGTATAAATATATATAAATAGGAACAAGATTCTTAATCGCACTGTAATTTTGAGTTTTGATTTTGTTTTGAATGTTTTTAGGTCTTTGAACGGAGAGAAACTAAAGGGATTATGTGAAACCTTGATGGAAGATATAAGGACCTCTTAACGATGTCTTGAAGTTAAGGACTTTTCTTTGGTAGAGAATAAGTTACAAATACTTAACTAATATAGATGCTACCTTTAATTTATTTTTGAATTTTTGTATAGGTTAGCGACCATAATTGGATAGTATTTATGAATCAAGCGAGATCCAATGGTGGTGGTGGTGACCAAACATTTTGAGATGAAAAGATTCAAAACACTATGTGCAACTTGAGTCCCATGCCAATGGAGTTGCATGCTAGAATAGAGATTATGCTTCCCTAAAGCCAACTAATTGAATTCTCCATAACAAAAGTTGATTTTATACCCCTTTTATCCATCTGTTTCGATTTCATGAAAAACAGACTACAAAGTAACACAATATAATGAAAATACGAAAAATAAAGATGTGAAAAATTTAGTAAATTTTCATTTTAAACGGTTGTGTGAATGGAAATAAGATATAAGAAGAGAATAATTTGGTCTGACGGTTAATCTGAACGATTTGGTCTGTCTGAACGATTTGGTCTGTCTGTTAATAATCCGAAGGATTGGGTGAAGAAAAATGAGATACAAGAAGCCAATTTAGATTCTTGATTTTGCGTAAACTAGAAAATATTTATGTAGCAGTGATGTTTAAATATTTGTATACCTAAATATTTTCATTGTATGATTGTAGCATTTGGCTTTGTCCTTTAAAATTAGAATTTTAAAATTTTTGTTGTTCTTAAACGTAATTAATTCATCCAAATGGTATAAATTAGATTTTCATTTATTTCAATAATATATGTTAGTAATAAAACTTTAAATCATAAAATTCATTTTAATGACAATATTAAATCAAATTGTTTTCTCGATCCTAGATTGTTCTATACATTTATTGTATTTTATAATAAGAAAATAAAATCGGTGATTTCAATGGTTAAGAATGACATTAATAAATCAAATTAGTTTATTAATCGTAGACTATTTCTACATTTGTTATATTTTATAATCACAAACTTATTAATTTTAAATTACCTCACAAAAGATTTTAATTTTTAATTACTGTTTTAATATATTAATTATCATACAATAGAAAAAAGCAAGTTGAGATCTTTGGCAAGTTTTCCAAGTGTCAATCTCTCATGCATTCTCTTTTTTTATTGTTGCTATAAAAGGAAAGTTTGTCTTACTTTAGTTTTGTTAATTATTAATTAATTTAAATTAACTAAATATTAATAAAAATACAAAAAAAATGCCATCCAAACAGGTGAGTTGGGAGAAACAAAAAAATTTAAACACCTTTATCTTCTTCACTTTCTACACTTAAAAACTATCTCTCTTCATTCTTCTTAATTTTCCATAATCTCCTTTCTACAAAATCAAAATACTACACATAAACCCTAATCAAACACCACCGCTTCATGCTAGAAGAAGCCAATTTAGATTCTTGATTATGTGAAACTAAAAAATATTTCTTTAGCGTTGATGTTTGAATATTTATATACCTAAATATTTTAAGCGTATGAGTGTAGCATTTGGCTTTTGTCATAAAATTATAATTTTTAAATTTTTGTATATATTTCACGTAATTAATTCATCCAAATCATATAAATTAGATTTTGATTTATTTCAATAATATATATAATAATAATATTTTTTAAATCATAATATCATATTTTAATGACAATATTAAATCAATCAAATTATTTTATAGATCCTAGATTGTTTCTATATATTTATTGTATTTTATAATAAGTAAAATAGATGATTTCAATGGTTAAGAACTCTAAATCATAATATTTACTTTAATGACATTTATAAATCAAATTAATTTACTAATCATAGACTATTTATATATTTGTTATATTTTATAATAACAAACTTATAAATTATAAATTACTCACAAAAGATTTTAATTTTTAATTATTTTTAATATAATTATCATACAATCATACCATAGAAAAAGCAAGATGAGATCTTTGGCAAGTTTGCCAAGTGTCAATCTCTCATGCATTCTCATTTTATATTGTTGCCATAAAAGGAAAGTTTGTCTTATTTTAATTATATTAATTATTTTAAATTAAATAAATATAATAAAAATGAAGAAAAAAATGTTTGTTATGAACAAGTTAAATCATGTATGTTTGATTAACTAATAGTTTCTTTGAAAATCAGACAATATATCAATTGAACCCAAATGATGAGTTAGAAAAGCAACAAAAATTTGAACCTCAAAGAATTTATTTTCCAGATATTTTGTATCAAATTCTATTGTATTAATATATATAAATAGGAACAAGATTCTAAATCGCACTTCAATTTTGAGTTATGATTTTGTTTTGAATGTTTTTAGGTCTCTAAACAGAGAGAAAACTAAAGGATTATGTGAAACCTTGATGGAAGATATAAGGACCCTCTAACGATGTTGCTGAAGTTAAGGACTTTTCTTTCAGCTTATGAAACTAGAAAATATTTATGTAGTAGTGATGTTTAAATATTTGTATACCTAAATATTTTAATTGTAAGATTTAGTATTTATTTCACTTAAAATTAGAATTTTTAAATTTTTATGTTCTTAAACGTAATTAATTCATCCAAATGGTATAAATTAGATTTTTATTTATTTCAATATATATGTTAGTAATAAAACTTTAAATCATACATTCATTTAATGACAATATTAAATCAAATTGTTTTATCGATCCTAGATTGTTCTATATTTATTGTATTTTATAATAAGAAAATAAAATCGATGATTTCAATGGTTAAGAATGACATTAATAAATCAAATTAGTTTATTAATCATAGACTATTTTACATTTGTTATATTTTATAATCACAAACTTGTTAATTATAAATTACCTCACAAAAGATTTTAATTTTTAATTATCGCTTTAATATATTAATTATCACAATAGAATAAAAAGCAAGTGAGATCTTTGCAAGTTTTCCAAGTGTCAATCTCTCAAGCATTCTCTTTTTATGTTGCTATAAAAGGAAAGTTTGTCTTACTTTAATTTTATTAATTATTAATTAATTTAAATTAAATAAATATTAATAAAATACAACCCAAACAAGTGAGTGGGAGAAACAAAAAATTTAAACCCCTTGTCTCTCTACTTCCTCTTCAATTAAAAAACTAATTTCCTCTCATCTCTTCAACCAAATCTCAATCGGCCTCACGCTTAAAAAGAATCCCAACTAATTGATTCCTCGATTTATTTAGATCTATTTGTTTTTAAATTTTAATGACAATATTAAATCAAATTATTTTTTAGATCCTAGATTGTTTCTATATATTTATTGTATTTTATAATAAGTAAAAATCGATGATTTCAATGGTTAAGAATTTAAATCACATATTAATTTAATGACATTAATAAATCAAATTAGTTTACTAATCATAAACTATTTCTATATTTGTAATATTTTTATAATAAAAACTTATAAATTATAAATTACCTCACAAAAGATTTTAATTTTAATTATTTTTATTATATTAATTATCATACAATCATACCATAGAAAAAGCAAGATGAGATCTTTGCAAGTGCCAAGTGTCAATCTCTCATGCATTCTCATTTTATATTGTTGCTAAAAGGAAAGTTT
This sequence comes from Vicia sativa, assembly GCA_021764765.1. NCBI lineage: Eukaryota > Viridiplantae > Streptophyta > Magnoliopsida > Fabales > Fabaceae > Vicia > Vicia sativa. The sequence goes on along the minus strand of CM038793.1, from coordinate 175,892,758 downwards.
GTCTTACTTTAATTATATTAATTATTAATTATTTAAATTAAATAAATATTAATAAAATGAAGAAAAAATGTTTGTTATGAACATTAAATCATGTATGCTTGCACAACTCAATAGTTTCTTTGAAAATGCAGTCATTGATATTAATTGAACCCAAATGTGTGAGTTAAGTGTATAAATAAAATTTGAACCTCAAAGTTTGAATCCTAAACTTCTAGGATACATCACAATAATTTTCCTTGTGATACTTTGTATCAAATTTATTTTCCGTATATTTTGTATCAAATTCTATTGATAAATATATATAAATAGGAACAAGATTCTAAATCGGATCCTAAGTTTGAATTTTGATTTTGTTTTGAATGTTTTTAGGTCTCTAAACAGAGAAAACTAAAGGGATTATGTAAACCTTGATGGAAGATAAGGACCCTTAAAGATGTTGTGAAGTTTTGACTTTCTTGATTTTACAAACTAGAAAATATTTATGTAAAGTTGATGTTTAAATATTTGTATACCTAAATATTTTAATTGTAAGACTTTAGCTTTTATTTTGTCACTTAAAATTAGAATTTTAAAATTTTTGTTGTTCTTAAACGTAATTAATTCATCCAAATGGTATAAATTAGATTTTCATTTATTTCAATAATATATGTTAGTAAAACTTTAAATCATGACATATCATTTAATGACAATATTATATCAAATTGTTTTATCGATCCTAGATTGTTCTATACATTTATTATTTTTAATAAGAAAATAAAATCGATGATTTAATGGTTAAGAATGACATTAATAAAGCAAATTAGTTTATTAATCATAGACTATTTCTACATTTGTTATATTTATAATCACAAACTTGTTAATTATAAATTACCTCACAAAAGATTTTAATTTTTAATTATCGTTTTAATATATTAATTATCATACAATAGAACAAAGCAAGTTGAGATCTTTGCAAGTTTTCCAAGTGTCAATCTCTCAAGCATTCTCTTTTTATTGTTGCTATAAAAGGAAAGTTTGTTCATTTTAATTTTATTAATTATTAATTAATTTAACTTAAATAAATATTAATAAAAATGCAACCTAAACAGTGAGTTGGGAGAAACAAAAATTTAAACCCTTTTGTCTTTCTTCTTACATTTCTCTTCACCTTAAAAACTATCTTCTTCATTCTTCTTCAACCACCGCTTACGCTTCATTGCTAATCAACGATTGGTATGTTCATAATAATCCAAGGATTCTGTGGAATAAAAATGAGAAGAAGCCAATTTAGATTCTTGATTTTATGAAACTAAGATATTTTTTTTGCAAGTGATGTTTGAATATTTGTATACCTAAATATTTTAAGCGTATGAGTGTAGCATTTGGCTTTGTCACTTAAAATTAGAATTTTTAAATTTTTGTATATATTTCACGAATTAATTCATCCAAATCATATAAATTAGATTTTGATTTATTTCAATAATATATGTTAATAATAATACTTTAAATCACATATCATTTTAATAATAATATTAAATCAAATTATTTTATAGATCCTAGATTGTTTCTATATATTTATTGTATTTTATAATAAGTAAATAAAATCGATGATTTCAATGGTTAAGAACTCTAAATCACAATATTTACTTTAATGACATTAATAAATCAAATTAGTTTACTAATCATAGACTATTTCTATATTTGTTATATTTTATAATAAACTTATAAATTATAAATTACCTCACAAAAGATTTTAATTTTAATTATTTTTTATTATATTAATTATCATAAAATCATACCATAGAAAAAGCAAGATGAGATCTTAGGCAAGTTTGTCAAGTGTAATCTCTCATGCATTCTCATTTTATATTGTTGCCATAAAAGGAAAGTTTGTCTTACTTTAATTTTATTAATTATTAATTAATTTAAATTAATAAATATTAATAAAATGAAGGAAAAAATGTTTGTTATGAACACGTTAAATCATGTATGCTTGACAACTAATAGTTTCTTTGAAAAATGCAGTAGTCAGATATCAATTGAACCCAAATAAAGTAGTTGGGAGAAAGAACAAAATTTGAACTCAAAGTTTGAATCCTAAACCTCTAGATACATCACAATAATTTTCCGTATATTTGTATCAAATTCTATTTTCCATATTTTGTATCAAATTCTATTGTATAAATATATAAATAGGAACAAGATTCTAAATCACACCCTAATTTTGAGTTTTGATTTTTGTTTTGAATGTTTGAGGTCTCTTAAATGTAGAGAAAACTAAAGGATTATGTGAAACCTTGATGGAAGATATAAGGACCCTCTTAACGATGTTGCCGGAAGTTAGGACTTTTCTTCATTTTGCTTAAACTAAAATATTTATGTAGTATTGATGTTTAAATATTTGTATACCTAAATATTTTTAATCGATGACTTTTAGCATTTGGTTTTGTTCACTTAAAATTAGAATTTTTAAATTTTTGTTGTTCTTAAACGTAATTAATTCATCCAAATGTTATAAATTAGATTTTCATTTATTTCAATAATATATGTTAGTAATAAAACTTTAAATGGTAACATTCATTTTAAAGACAATGTTAAATCAAATTGTTTTATCGATCCTAGATTGTTCTATACATTTATTGTATTTTATAATAAGAAAATAAAATCGATGATTTCAATGGTTAAGAATGACATTGATAAAGCAAATTAGTTTATTAATCATAGACTATTTCTACATTTGTTATATTTTATAATCACAAGCTTATTAATTTTAAATTACACAAAAGATTTTAATTTTAATTACGTTTTAATATATTAATTATCATACAATAGAAAAAGCAAGTTGAGATCTTTAAGTTTTCAGTGTCAATCCTCAAGCATTCTTTTTTTATTGTTGCGATAAAAGGAATGTTTGTTCATTTTAATTTTATTAATTATTAATTAATTTAAATTAAATAAATATTAATAAAATGCAAAAAAAAATGCAAATCAAATGTGTGAGTGAGAGAAAAATAATTTAAACCCCGTTGTCTTCTTCACTTTCTCACATTAAAAAAACTATCTCCTTCATTCTTCTTAATTCCTTCCATAATCTCCTATTCTACAAAATCAAAACACCACATAAACCCTAATCAACCACCACCGCTTCACGTTAGAAGAAGCCAATAGATTTGATTTATGTGAAACTGTAAAATATTTCTTTAGTAAAGATGTTTGAATATTTATATACCTAAATATTTTAAGCGTATGAGTGTAGCATTTGGCTTTGTCACTTAAAATTATAATTTTAAATTTTGTATATATTTCACGTAATTAATTCATCCAAATCATATAAATTAGATTTTGATTTATTTCAATAATATATGTTAATAATAATACTTTAAATCATAATATCTATTTTAATGACAATATTAAATCAATCAAATTATTTTATAGATCCTAGATTGTTTCTATATTTATTGTATTTTATAATAAGTAAATAAAATCGATGATTTCAATGGTTAAGAACTCTAAATCACAATATTTACTTTAATGACATTAATAAATCAAATTAGTTTACTAATCATAGACTATTTCTATATTTGTTATATTTTATAATAACAAACTTTTAAATTATAAATTACCTCACAAAAGATTTTAATTTTAATTATTTTTATTATATTAATTATCATACAATCACATAGAAAAAGCAAGATGAGATCTTTTGGCAAGTTTGTCAAGTGTCTATCTCTCATGCATTCTCATTTTATATTGTCGCCATAAAAGGAAAGTTTGTCTTACTTTAATTATATTAATTATTAATTATTTTAAATTAAATAAATATTAATAAGAATGAAGAAAAAAGTTTGTTATGAACATGTTAAATCATGTAATATGTATTGACAACTCATAGTTTCTTTGAAAATGCAGTTTATTGATATCAATTGAAACCTTGATGGAAGATATAAGGACCCTCTTAACGATGTTGGAAATTAAGGACTTTTCTTCGAAGAGAATAAGTTACAAATACTTAACTAATATAGATGCTACTTTAATTTATTTTTGAAATTTTTAATAGGTTAGCAATAATTGATAGTATTTATGAATCTATTGAAGTAGATCCAATGGTGGTGGTTGGTGTCCAATCATTTGAGATGAAAATATTCAAAAACACTATGTGCAATTTGAGTCCCATGCCAATGGGAGTTGCATGACAAAATAGATTATGTCCTCAAAGCCAATGTTTTATATATTTATTGTATTTTATAATTAGAAAATAAAACGATGATTTCAATGGTTAAGAACTCTAAATCATATATTATGATAATGACATTAATAAATCAAATTAGTTTATTAATCATAGATTATTCTATATTTGTTATATTTTTATAATAACAAACTATTATTATAAATTATCTCTCTCAAAAATTTTAATTTTTAATTATTATTTAATATATTAATTATCATACAATAGAAAGCAAGTTGAGATCTTTGCAAGCCAAAGTGTCAATTCTCATGCATTCTTTTATTGTTGCTATAAAAGGAAAGTTTGTCTTACTTTATTCTATTAATTATTAATTTATTTAAATTAAATAAAATTAATAAAAATGCAAAAATGTTTGTTATGAAATACAAGTAAATCATGTATGTTTAGACAATCAATAGTTTTTGAAAGGAGGAAGATTCTTAATCGCACTCCTAGTTTAGGTCTCTTTGAAAGGAGGGAAACTAAAGGATTATGTGAAACTTGATTGAAGATAAGGATCTTCTTAATTTATATTGGAAATCTAGGACTTTTTCTTGGTAGAGATAAGTTAATTCTAGTGTTTTCTTTAATGTTTATATGTTTTTCAAATATTATATTAATAATATAATTATTCAATATTTTAAAAATAAACATCATATATTAAATGAATATATGCATCCAAATATAGTTGATATGTTTTGATTTTCATAATATTGACATCAAAATTAAAATAACTATTTTATATCAATTATAAATTTATATTTAAATATTTTAACACTATTTTTCATATGAGCTAAAGTAATTGTTGGGGAGTATAAAAGATATGTTTGTTAACAAGAAAATATATGTTTAATTAATTTTTTTACATATTTTTAAATAATATTTAAATAAGAGAAAAATATTTAAAAATATATATTATATTCTTAAAAATGTTTTTAATTTAAAATATTTAAATTACTTATATATTGAACTCCTAATTAACACTTATACTAATACTATTAGTTGATAATAGGTCACTTTTAAATATATTAATTTAAATGTAAATATAATTCAAAAAAACAACCATTTAAAAATTATTATATACTATAAATTATGATGCATTTTAAACTACCAATGATAAAAGGTGAGCACTATGTTTTTTTATTTAAATTGAATATTGATCCTCAATCAATCAAAATATAATTTAAAGTTATCTATATTTTATTATATGTTAAATAAATTAAATTTAAAATAATGTATTCTAAGTTTATTAATATCAATTTAAATTCAAAGAATTTTCATTAAAAGATAGTATTTTGTTTTCTTATTTTATTTTTTAATCAATTTTAATATTTCAACATTTAATTATAAAGTAATTTTCAATCATTGTGTATATGTCAAAACAATAAAATATATATATATATATATATATATATATTATTTAAAATTAGACAATTATATTCTACAATATATATGAAAAATTATGAGACAAATATTTTCCACGAAAAAAAAGTTATATAAAATATATTACAAATATAAAAGTTCTAATTCCATGTGACTAAAGACCATCAATCTAAGCTCATCTTATTTCGTAATTTAATATAAATGGGGTGTAAGTAACAAACCTAGATGGGGTTAATTCATGGTTATGACCCTCCTCATAAATGACACTACATATATAATTTTGGCTTTAGAGTGCATACGAAGTTTAGTTATGATTTACTTCAAGTTTACGTTGTGACCTCTTTTCCTATCTAACCTACTTAAGTGTTTATTCTCAACCATGCCATGTATATAAATCGCATCCTTATTATTATTTTACTTTGCCTTCCTCTTAATATCACTTTTACTAATGGCAAAACCTTGCATTTTTCATACTTATAATAAAATTATAATTTTCATCATAATCAAATGCATAGCATTTAATTTCATCAAGTCATGAAATTACTTACCACGTTATCGCCATAAATCGTATTTAATTTAATTCAATTAATCATCTTCGTTGCATTATCAAGATTGGCCTATCATCATCATCCGAGTTTTGACAACTCTACCCTATCATTCAATTTAACATCGATAAGTATTACCATCACTAGAATCCACCTCAAATTCATCATTCGAAGTTAATCGACACTTAATTAAAAACAACTTTTAACACAACAAATTTGGAATCATTAAAGTTGAAAACATATATAAAACAAATTCGGTATATTCCTAATTCCTAAATTGTTATCCATATACATAAAACAAGTTCAAAAAAACCCTAATTCCAAATTGAATTGAATGATGTCAGAGGTGACATTATATAAATAATTCTACTGTGAATTTTTCTATTTACCTTAGCAATATATATTCTCAATACTTAATAAATGCAAATCACTATAAAATAATAAAAGGATTGAATGATGGAAGAATAAAAGAGAAAACTACTACCAAAAGAGTAAAGAATAAGGATTGATGTATTATTAATGAAATAAGAATACCTATTTATACACACACAAAACCCAAAATTAAACTTAATTAACCTAATCTTGGTACCAAGATAAAAGATACTAACTGCATAAACTAACAAATACCAGTACCCTTAAAACTAAACTTATAACTATGGTTAGAAACTGTAACATCATAACATCGGATATGCCTACTAAAATCGTAACTTGATCGACTTTCGTAAGTTTCGATATGAATTATTCTCAACACCATCCCTTAATTCATATCCATCAAAACTAATACCAATTTCATTTCTAAACAAAGAACCGGGTTGGTTTTGATAGCTTTGTCGTAACATCTATTGCTTCGTGCTACAAAGGGTAACTTCTAACATTCTTTTGTACTTGACTTATGAGAAATGATACTGGCCTCAATATGCTTGATTCTTCCATGCACACCGGATTCTTGGCAAGATTGATTGCAAACTTGTTATCAATCAATGTACCTTTTGAGGTTTTTCTATCACAATCTCAAATCCTCAGAAGATTTAGAAGCTAAACAACTTGACATATGCAACTACAAATACCGTAATATACTCACCACATGTTGATAAATAATAGGTTGTTTCTTTGAACTCCAAGAAATAGAACCTCCTGGAAACTTAAACAAGTAGCTAGAGGTATTTTCCACTAACTCTATCTCCACACCATTTAATTTAATAAATACTAGTTTTGTTCTAACTTCCTTCTTCAGTAGGGAAATAGCATCTATATTTCGTAGTTCCTTTATATACCCTTTTTAATCCTAACAAAGATCTTGGTAACGGACCACTTTGGATTACTCATAAATATGTTGACCATTCCAATTTGCAAGAATGTCAAATCTGGTATTGCATAAAATACCTAAGAGAACCAACTAACCGCTAGGTTGTAGCATCCATAATCACCATATCGAGTCAAAGTCCAATTTATGATTGGTTTCATTGTGTCACAACAAATGTACAATTCTACAACTTAAATTTCTTCATAAGTTTCGCTATACTTCACCAATGATGCAAAATGATACCATTCCTTTTGAGTATGATCAATTCCCTATAGAAATATACTATATTTCCTAGATCACATCTCAATTCATTCATCAAAGACTTTGGAATGGTATATATCTTCCTGGATAACTCGTAAGCAATATGTCATCAACATAGTTACACTAGAATCATATTGCTTCCGTAATGTTTCACATACATGCCATACTCCATCTCACATTTCAAACCTTGCTTCTTGAAAATGAATCAATCTTGTGATTCCAAGCTTTGGGTGCTTGCTTAATCCATACAGAGTTTTTTGGTAGCTTGTACACCATCCTTCTCGATTCTTTTCACAAGCCGAGGTCAGGATACATATACCTCCTCTTGTAATGGACCGCTTAAAAATGTCGAATTACATCCAAATTTATCGCCGCCAACTTTCGCTAAAGCAATCACCATGATTGTCATGCCTAGCTACAAGGAGCAAATACCTCAAAAAATAATCTAGTCCGGTTTCAAGAAAACTTCGCCACTATCCTTGCTTGCTTTCCAACGATCCATCCGCTTAAGTTTTACCTTCATAAACCCATCCGGACAATGATGGCTTTTTTTCCTGGAAGCTCGCTAACTCTATGTCTTGTTTCTTCTCTGTTTTAAGTTCTTTACAATGGCCATCATCCATTTTTCTTTGAGAACTTCTCCAATCTTTTGTTTAGAATCTCCTTCTCGATTTAGAATGATTCCTTCTAAACTTTCTTTAGAAGATAATTCCACCGTAAGTTCCACTTTGTTAACTTTTGACCTTATCTAGAACCACCACCTTTAAAAGTTGGATCACCTTCAAAAGCTCTTTCTTCGTAAGTTCACCTTCAGATCATGACCACGGCCAGAGTCGGACTACCTTAATCTCCTCCTTCGTATAAGGTCCACCTTTAGAGTCATTGTTATACCCTAAAATTTTCCTCTTACTTCTCAAGACATCCATAAATTCCATACTATGATTTCACAAGGTTGACAGATAAACCTCTTTTTAAGCAATCCATCCAAACTGTGGTTTTGCTCCTCAAGTCAAAGTGGATTTTGTTTTAAATGATCATCATAATTCTATAATATGCTTCAAGGGATCACTTCATATTTTCAAGCCTTACAAGTCAAAATTGCTCATCCACTGATTTATAAATTAAAATCAACTATATTGACAAAAGTAACTGTGGTCAACATGCGTCAAACTTCATATTTTTTTAATAAAGAATATTTTGAAGTGATATCATCATTTGATTAAGGTTGATAATGATTCATCAAGAAAGTAAGATTTGATCAAAGGTCAAAGTTTCCAATTAGGTTTTCGATAAAATAATAACTTTGATAGCATAATCACAAGAATGATTAACAATTTTTTTCATAAAAGCTCATTTAAAAGGGAATTCAAGTCTCTGCAACTTCATGTCTCATAAGTGGGCTAGAAAATGCTCTATTTGGAAGTTATGGATCAAAATATAGGTCCTTTTCATGAACATGGAAACTTCAATGAAAATGAAACCAAAAGTGATGTTTATAAGACATCTGATCTTTCTAAAAGTCCAAGAACACCTAAAATGTTAAAATTGAGCAAGATATAAGTCAGGTAAGGAGCATTTTGAGCAAGTGATAAAGGAAAACACTACAAATGCAAATATTTTCAAATGGGTTAGAATTTATGATCCAACTGATCTAACATTATCCAGTCTCTATGCTCCTTGCCATCCTCTTTCCTAATTTATTAGATTTATTTTTGATTTAAAGCATTTAAATTCAATTTTTAATAAATAAATGCAAAGCAAGGTCTGCCATAAGTTTGGGTTTTATTTCTACTTAACTTGATTATTATGTCGTGAAAAATGACTACAAAGTAACACAATATAATGAAAATATGGTAAAGATGTGAAAAATTTAGTAAATTTGCATTTTAAAATGTATGAATGGAAATAAGATATTAAAGAGGATAATTTTGGTCCTGCTTAATCCAACTATTTGTCTCTGGTTTCGTTAATAATCCAAAGGATCACTGAATGAAAATGAGATACAAGGTTAATTTAGATTCTTGATTTTGCGTGAAACCTAAAAATATTTATGTAGAAGTGATGTTTAATATTTGTATAAACGAATTAATTCATCCAAATGGTATAAATTAGATTTTCATTTATTTCAATAATATATATAAGAATAAAATTTTAAATCATAATATTCATTTTAATGACAATATTAAATCAAATTGTTTTATCGATCCTAGATTTGTTCTATACATTTATTGTATTTTATAATAAGCAAATATTCACTTCAAATTTATAAGATTTCGAAGACTTAAATTCACTTCAAAATTCATCATATTATCTTAAGATTTATGTTCACTCTAACTTTCACCGAGATTTTCTAAAGACTTATATCTACCTAATTTTCACCCGATTTTTCAAGACTTATATTCATCAAATTTCAATGTATTAGCTTTAAGATTTATGTTCACTTAACTTTAATCATTTTCTAAAGACTTATATTTACGTATGGCGGTTTACGGGACTTTTTCAGAATATTACGGTCACTTATTTTGGTTTACGGCATATATTTAAGACAGGTTTGACTTTTGGGCCATGATGACGATTTACGGTTCATAATATTTAAGATTATGTTTACGGACGGCTTCAAGCATGGCTCAATATTTTTTGGTTACTTCGATTTTACGGTGGTAATGGCTTTTTCACATGTAAATAAAATGGCGATGGTATGGTGTTTACGCAATTTTGGAAGATTTCGGCGTATGGATTTCGGCGGGGATTTTGTTTACGCATATAAAGATGCATTCATTATTTTGGGCGACGAAGATGGAATTAAGTGGAGCGGCAGGTTTTAAATGGTACGGCGGCTTTTTTGGCGAAGATGACGGTTTACGGGGCGGCGGCGACCGGTTTACGGGCTAAATTTTTTGGACATAATTCATGATTATTTAAGATGGTGTTTACTTAATGGAGTGTATTGGTATTTACGGCGGACGACGGTGTTTAATTTCGAATTTTAAAGACAGGTTTACTTTCGGCCGGAGATTTTAAGACGGTGGTTTACGGGTTCATGATTTCTCATGGTATTTACAGAAAAGATATTTTTTGGGCGGCAATGGTTTACTTAATTCATTATTTTAAGATGGTGTTGATTCACGCATAAAGATGGCTTCACGGGCTTTTTTGCCGGTTTACTTAATTTCGCGGGCGGCGGTAGATGGCTTCGGGTATGTTGTTTTACGGGCTTTTTTACGGGGATGGTGTTTACGGGCGAAGATTACTGATTTACGGGCGGCTTATTTTTTCGGGATTGTTTACGGGACTTTTATATGGTGGTGTTTACGGGTTATTTAATATGCCGCATTTATTTTTTACGGTAGTTTAAATGGCATATTATGATTTTACGCAGACTTATTATAAGGTATTCATGGTTTACGGACTTTTGGCCAAATGGGGCGGGTTTGAAGATTATGTTTACGGATGGGGAAATCTTTATTAATGCATTTTTTTTAAGAGGTTAGTGACGTGTTTGGTATTGACGGTGGAAATGGAAATGGAGAAGTGGTGGAGATGATTGCGGAAATGGCGGATGAAATAAATGTGGTTGTTTTATTGAATTGGCTATGGAGGTGTGGAAATGTTTTTGGTGGATGAGGTAAGTGGCGGTTTGTAATTTTTTTTGGTAAAATATGCGGTGGATATGATGAGATGGTGGCACGGGAGGGTGGAAATGGGTTATGTGGCGGCGGGAATAAGCGAGAGATGGATTTGGGAAATAAAGCGTATGGTATTTAAAGATGTTGCCGGTTAGAGAATATGATGGGCGATGCTATTTGGAAGATTTATGTTAAATAAGCGGTTATTGTGTTTTATGTAGTGAATGCGGTCGGGAGTGGATGGATGTGTTGGGCGAAGCGTTTATGGCTTAACAAATATGCAGTGGTGTGGGAGATAAGCGGTATAGTTTAGGGGAGTTATTGTAGGTAATGGCGTGTCGTAGTTGCAGGGCGATAGTGGAAGTGGATGCTTGTTTTGATGGCGGGGATAATAGTATGATATGTGGGCGTTTTGTGGTATTGACGGTGGTTTAGGATAATGGGGTGAACAAGTGGCGGTTAATGCGGTGATAATCCGGACGATGGTGGTAGATAATGGCCGTGGATAAGCGTTTAAGCGGTTAATGGACGGTTGTTTTTGGGTGGATGCATGTTAAAGAAATGGAGAATAAGTAAGCGGCGGATTATGAGTGGCATTATGATATTAAAATATATTTGTTTTTGCATGTTGGGATGACTGCTGGGGATGGAACGGAAGGTAGATAACTTTTTATGTGGCCGAAAGCCGATGTTGGTGATGTGTAGATGGTATACCTAACAGGATCGGTGAGCCATGGGGTGGGGATGAAAGCGGGCCGGGTATGGAGATGGGCGAGTATTATGGCGGTGCGGACGTGTTGGGCGATTTCGGAGTGATTTTAATTGGGAATAAAAGATGTAGGTTTCTCCGGCGTATATCTGACCATGTTTTCGGTGTTGATGGTTAAGCGCGGTGGATAGCGGTAAGCGATGGTGGCGGCGGGGAATGGCGTCGGTGGATGCATGGCGGAAATGGAGTGGAATGGGGCGAAAGTGGATAATGTGGAGGTGCTGGGATGGATGGAGGAAAGCGGTATGGAGGTGATATTGGGATGGCGTGGGGAAGTGTTGGTGACTTTGCTGCTAATTTTACAGAGTTTTAGTAATTATTTTGTTTTTCTTTTCGTATGTTTGTAAATAGATTTTATTGTCGATGCATATAATCATTCAAAGCAAACGCGATTACTAATAAATATAGAATTGTAGAAAGAATATTAATTTGGTGGCGGATAGTATAAGAAAAGTAAAAGAAACAATTAAGTTTAAATTAGTATTTATATATTTTTAAATTATTTTATTATTTGAATATTGAAAGCGAGTGTTTATGATAGGTGATTGATGTAGATATAGTTGTATTTTGAATCCCTAATTTTTGCCTAGACCGCTTTTTTTGTGTTTTCACGATTACTTTTTTGCCCAAGTTTTTTCGTGTTTTTTACTGCTGTGTACATGTTTTTGTATATATCCTTAACTTTTGCCGAACCTTTGGTTCGCCAGATGTTTTTTTGTTTAGTATTAATCAAGGATCTCTTTTATGTATAGTATTTTTGACTATGTTCCGCGTTTGCTGGTGTGGGAAGTCTTCACCATCCATGGTGCTAAGTATCATAGTCTACCGGAAAATACTGTTTGACTACAAACGTCCTCAGAGTGGACCTATTTTTCTCGATCACCTGTGGAAGAATGATGCTGACTACTAGGTCACCGATTGGTAGACTCGATGATTTCTTTTGTTAAATGCTCGATCATTCGCTTCGATAAACTGCTCGGAAGATGGATGCGAGTCGTCACAATCAAGTTGATCCGATCAAGGCGTAGTTTGATCCAATCGCCTTTCGCTTAACTCAAGGCCCCGAGGACTCGTCGAGGTATTCAACCTCATGGGTGGGACCGCCTCCATACCATATACAAGAGAGGGGGGTTTCGCTCGATGATATTGTGATCAGAAAGCGATAACTGGAGAGAAATGGTAACATCTCATGCCAATCTTTGTAAGTCACCGCCATCTTCGTATAATCTCTTAATATTTTGTTGCTTCCATCGCGCTATTCATCTTATGCCGATATGGAGAAGAATTGTGATGTTTGATCTTGAACTCCATGCGAGTTCGGTGATCATTTTGTTGTTGAGATTAGAGCCGTTATTCCGTGATAACTTTTCTGGAGTTATACCGCGTGATAAGATTATGCTGATGAACCGAGCCACAACATTTCGGTAATGATGCGAACGAGGTCAGCTTCTACCCACTGGTGAAATAGTCAATTGCCACAAGGATGAAACGATGTCCATTGAAAGGTGGCTTGATTTATCCAATCATGTCAATGCCCCACATCGCGAAGGCCAAGGAGAAGTTAAATATTCAGAGGTACCGAGGTAATGCACTTTGTCCGCATAACCGCATTTGTGACAAGATCGAGCCAGCGGTGACAATCGGCCTATGGTGGACCAATAGTAACCTGCTTTAATCTTCTTAGCCATGGTATGTCCACTTGAAATACTGTGAACTGACTTTGAGATTTTTGTAATAAATGCGGATAGCAAGAGTCGCCACCGACTTTTCTTTTATCCAATTAAGGGAAGGTGAAAGAACAGAAAAGACCTTCGTTAGATTTAGTAAGGGAGAAGGTTAGAAGGTATTAGCACCCCTTTCCATCCGTAGTTATCTACGCTCTTAGTCATTTAGATCACTTGAAAAATTGTGCTTTCCGTGTGTTTGATAAAATGTTTTGAAAAGGCATTTTCGCCACTTTGTAATGATTCATGTAGGAATGTATACAAAGTGTTCGAAATGTTTCGCTTTGAAAGAGTTTGAACTTTGACAAAATGTGTGGTGTGAAAAGTATTTTGATAGAGCAAGCAACTAAAAGTCTTATTACCTACCGTGAATGGTCGCTTTCGTTATTTTACTTTCTTTATTCGTTGATGTAAGCGGACATCTGAAGGACATCTTGATGGTCATAGAAAGCAATCAGAGGGAAGTATCCTAGCACATTCGAAGGACTATCATCATTTATCGTAGCGAAAACGAGGGTCAAGATCATGTATTCAGAGGGCGACATCGTATTCTATGACTTGTATCGGACTATGATGATTTGTAAGGCAACGGTATAGATACCTCTAACGCTCGAGGACTTGACCATTTGTATTGTGAAGGCAACGAGAGAATTCCCTATGGGTGGTGAAGAGAGCAACCCGTATATTTTTGTCTTGAGTTATGAGTGATCTATGTCCAATTTTATCTTCATACACGCCTAATTACTAGATTTATGGTGCGAAAGTAAATCATGGAAGTAAAGCTGGAAAGTAAATGTCCCACGCTATTACATGGCTTTAAGCGTATACATAATGATAAAAAGTAAAAGCCCTAATTAAACTATTACATCCCATAAGTGCTATATAATTGAAAAGAAAAGCAATAAAATCATCCAACGGTATAACCGGTGAACATGCAAAATCGAAACGGAAGAAAATTGCATAAGAGGAAAATGTTAGTAAAATAAGTATTTTGAATGAGAAAAGTTTTGTGTAAATGAATTAATATGATAAAATAAATTTTGGGAATTTTTGAATTGATTTAATAATTTAAAACAATTAAAAGCCATTTAAATGATTAATTATCAATTAAATTAAATATGCATGCAAAATAATAATTTTGTGTTTATAATGAAAAATATGCATGAGAAAAATAATAATAAGTATTTTTCTCGATGATTATGCAAAATAAATATTTTTGGTGTTTTTTAAATGCATGAGAAAAATATGAAAGATAAAATAAATGGATGGAAAATATTAAAGAAAATAGAAAATATGAAAATAGAGTTAGTTTTGTAAAGAGAAAATAATATGGTTCCAAAGTTCGAACTCAGACCATTGAGAGCATCTTCCATCCCCACGCTTTAACCACTACGCCAACGTGTCTTTTGTGTTTAGTAAACGAACTGCCGCGATACAAATCACACCGAATTCAAATTCATCGCCAAGAACATCATCTTCTTCGTGAATTTCTGAAGTTCATGCCGCCAAACTCGACGCTAAGGCCCCCGCAAACATCAAAATCCAAGACAAGCAATATAAATGAAATCTAAAGCCATGGTTCGATTAGAAATTTCATTCGACACGATGGTGGTATTTGTCATCTAATTTATCCTATTTAGAGAGTCCCTTTAACAAACCAGAAACCCTAAACATGGCATATTTCGATTCTGCCATGAAAATGCACGATTGTCCAGATAGTCAAAACTTTAAACTAAACACAAATCAAACATCAAAACATGTTAAAATGCATGATAATAGTAATTGATTTTGAAAGAAGAACAAACCAAACCTGATTGCTTGATTCTTGATGTTTTGAATGATGAAGGTCGATCGATTCTAAAGACACCAAGGAATGACCGAAGGCTTAATCAATTGAAACGAAGCTAAAACCAAGGCTGCAAGTTGCTTTAGGTACGTTTTTTGACTTTAGGTTAGGGTTCTTGAAAATTTTCGTTTTTCTTGTGTGTAGGCATTGTATATTTATAAAGTGGATGGATTTAGGTCAATTCAAGAGCAAATAATGATCAATGAATGTAGAAAATATTTGATTTTGTATGAAATCAAATCTTCCTTTTTGATCAAATTTCAATCAAATTTACAAATCTATGCAAATTTCAAAATTTGCCATCTTGTGTGAGTTACTTGATATCATGTAGAGAAAAATCAATCTTGCATTTAATTTGATTTTATATTTTTTTTAATTTAATTGTATTTAAATGAATAAAATCCAAATTAAATAGAAAAATAAAGTTAAAATTCGTGGCATTGGCTTGGATGTTCCAAATTGTCTAAGGAACAAGTTTGAATGAAGAAAACTAGCCCATTTGCAAAGTTTTGATTTTTACAAGTATCTTCAGGCACTCTCTTCAAAAACACCCAACTTGTGCAAGGTGTATTTTGCTCAATTTTCCACATTTTGGGTGTTCTTGGACTTTTTAGAAAGCTCTAGATATCCTCTAAACAACCTATTTTGTTTCATCTCAATTGATTTTCCATGCTTAATAATCTTCAAAACAAAAAGTTGACTTTTGTTGACTTTTGAAAAGGATTCGTAATGTTTTGATCCATACCTTCCAAATGAAGCATTTTTGAACATTCTGTGAGACATGAAGTTGTAGAGAATTGAATTTCTTCAAAATGAGAGGTGGAAAATTTCTGAGAAAGTATGAAGAAGTTATGCTCAACAAAGTTTAGTTGACTTTTCAATAAAACCCTAATTGAATGTTTGACTTTCGAGCAAATCTTGATTTCTTGATGAATCATGATCAACCCTTGATCAAATGATGAATGTAACTTCCAAATGAGGATGTTGACCAAAAATCGAAGTTTGATCATATGTTGACCATGTTGACTTTTGTCCACAACTAATTTTCAACCATCCCAGCAATTGTTTGAGGAAACTTGACCATGAGGCTCAAACTTGACATGAGAATCTTCAAGCATACAGGAGGCATGATGACCATTGAGATGTTGAAGTCCATTTTGATCGAGAATTGCCAAACCCTAGTTTGTGATCATTTCTGAGAGGGTCTATTTAATCAACCCTCGAGGAATCCTCTTATGCATGTATGAAATGTCTCATAAGAGGAGCAAATTTTGGGGTATGACAACCCGCCCCGCTCAATCTTCTTGTAATCGAAGGTTTGATTGGCATGTCTTCTCGCGACTGGAGGTAAGATGATCGAACACCGAGTACACCCCGGAAAATTTCAGACTACCGTTGATCGATGGTAGAACGGGCTTACGATGCCTTCTGAGAAGTCAGGAGATTCTACCGAGAATGAGTCGATACCAGACTCGAGACGTTATCCAATAGGAGAATCGGCCTGAGATGGGCTTGGCGATGCCATCTGAAAGATCGAGGCCGGAGCGAGTCAGACGCTAGGCTTCTAGACGCTTTCTGAGGTGGAAGGAGCATGAGATCGCTTTGACATCCTGAGGGAGTCGACGCGACTGCGGTTTGTCTTTTGAATGAAGTTATTGGTTTTAAATCCAAATATGCAAAAGATTCAAGGTGAAGAGGTACCAACAAGGTGGAGCCTGGGCTTAAAGATATCCGGAAACCGAGTTGTATGCGATCGATTTGATTGCCGATAATAAGAGAGAGTCAAAATAAGTCTTCACGTCGATTACTCGGAGGGATAGAGTTGGTAAAATGTGGGATGCCTCCCAATTGATTGCCGGTATCGATCCAATGCTATTATCGGAGGATAACTTATGATCGCTCAGATAGTTTTCCCGTCTGCTTCGCATTAACCTGATCCGTTGTCGAGGACAACTAGTATGGCTGCTCGTGATAGTTTTCCCGTCCTCGGACATTAATTTTGAATTGCTTGTCGGCGGACAATCTAGGGCGGTCGTCGTATAGTTTTCCGTCTGCTTCAGCATTAATCCTGGACCTGCTTGTTTCGTAAGTGATTTTCACCTGCTCGGAAAACAAAAGAAGCTTTGATAGAATATTGTTAGTCTTATGGAATTATGATGCATGACAATGTGTATGAATGATATATGCATAAAATTATGATTTATGAGTAATGTATGAATGATAGATGCTATGTATTTCAAAACATATCCATCTTCAAGAAGATTCGGTGTTCTCGCTTTGAGATTGACCGGCTGACACGATAATGTATTGAAACCCCGAGAAAGATAACTTTGATTCCTCCGAAAATTATCCACTCCCAAGTCTTGAGCCTAGATATTGTCGAGGATGGTAGAGATCGAGACACCTGCGTCGAGGATCAGTGCATGTAATTCCGCTTGGGAGAATCTACGAGGTACTTCCATCGGGATCTAGCTGATAAATCCTATTAGAGTATTTGATAGTTGCCGAGACCGTTGAAGGATCCGAGTTCGCCAAATCTTCCTAATCGGGAATAAAGATGTTTCTCCGATGTAATTATCCGACAAAGTTTCCAAGTCCGGATACTACCGTCATAGGAGGAAGTCACGAGAGATATTTTGCAGATACTACCGGTGACGTAGATCTTCGGGAAGTTTTCCATACAATGTCATCATGATTCTCATTTTATATTGTTAAAGGAAAGTTGTCTTATTTTAATTATATTAATTATTTTAAATTAAATAAATATTAATAAAATGAAGAAAATGTTTTATGAACACGTTAAATCATGTATGTTACAACTCAATAGTTTTCTTTGAAAATGCAGTCATCGATATCAATTGAACCCAAATGTGAGTCAAGTAAGTAAAATAAAAATTTGAACCTCAAAGTTTGAATCCTAAACCTCTAGATACATCACAATAATTTTCCGTATATTTTGTATCAAATTATTGTATAAATATATATAAATAGGAACAAGATTCTTAATCGCACTTAATTTTGAATTTTGAATTTGATTCGAATGTTTTTAGGTCTCTTAAAACTAGAGACAAAACTAAAGGATTATGTGAAACCTGATGTAAGATAGATGAAGATATAAGGACGCCTTAACGATGTTGCCGGAAGTTAAGGGCTTTTCATTTTATGTAAACTTAAAAATATTTATGTAGTGTTGATGTTTAAATATTTGTATAACGAAATATTTTAATTGTATGATTATAGTATCGGTTTGTCACTTAAAATTAGAATTTTTAAATTTTTGTTGTTCTTAAACGTAATTAATTCATCCAAATGGTATATAAATTAGATTTTCATTTATTTCAATAATATATGTTAGTAATAAAACTTTAAATCATAACATTCATTTTAATGACAATATTAAATCAAATTGTTTTATCGATCCTAGATTGTTCAATACATTTATTGTATTTTATAATAAGAAAATAAAATCGATGATTTCAATGGTTTTGAATGACATTAAATCAAATTAGTTTATTAATCATAGACTATTTCTACATTTGTTATATTTTATAATCATGCATTTGTTAATTATAAATTACCTCACAAAAGATTTTAATTTTTATAATTACTTTAATATATTAATTATCATACAATAGAAAAAGCAAGTTAAGATCTTTGGCAAGTTTTCCAAGTGTCAATTCTCTCATGCATTTCTTTTTATTGTTATATAAGGAAAGTTTGTTTCATTTAATTTTATTAATTATTAATTAATATTAATAAATATTAATAAAAATGCAAAATGCAAACTCAAAATAGGAGTTAGAAGCAAAAAATTTAAACCCTTTGTCTTCTTCTTACTTTCCTTTCACATTCAAAAACTATCTCTTCATTCTTCTTAATCTTCCATAATCTCCTCTTCTACAAAATCAAAACACCACATAAACCCTAATCAAACACCACCATTTCTACGCTCACAAGTAATCAATAAATTTGTCCGTTAATAATCCAAGAATTGTGTGAATGAAAATAAGAAGAAGCTAATTTAGATTCTCGATTTGTTTAAACCAGTAAAATATTTCAGAAGTAAAGTTGATGTTTGAATATTTGTATACCTAAATATTTTAAGCGTATAGTCTAGCATTTGGCTTTTGTCGCTTAAAATTAGAATTTTAAATTTTGTATATATTTCACGTAATTAATTCATCCAAATCATATAAATTAGATTTTGATTTATTTCAATAATATATGTTAATAATAATACTTTAAATCATAATATTCATTTTAATGACAATATTAAATCAAATTATTTATAGATCCTAGATTGTTTTATATATATTTAGTGTATTTTATAATAAGTAAATAAAATCGATGATTTCAATGGTTAAGAACTCTAAATCACAATATTTACTTTAATGACATTAATAAATCAAATTAGTTTACTAATCATAGACTATTTCTATATTTGTTATATTTTATATTAAAAACTTATAAATTATAAATTACCTACAAAGATTTTAATTTTAATTATTTTTATTATATTAATTATCATACAATCATACCATAGAAAAAGCAAGATGAGATCTTTGCCAAGTTTGTCAAGTGTCAATCTTCATGCATTCTCATTTTATATTGTTGCCATAAAAGGAAAGTTTGTCTTTATTTTAATATTCAATTGAACCAAATAGTGAGTTCGATAAAGCAACAAAATTTGAACCTCAAAGTTTGAACTTAAACCTCTAGCATATCACAATAATTTTTCTTATATTTTGTATCAAATTTATTTTCCACATATTTTGTATCAAATTCTATTGTATAAATATATATAAATAGGAACAAGATTCTAATCGCACTTAATTTTGAGTTTTGATTTTGTTTCAATGTTTTTAGGTCTCTTGAACTCGAGAGAAAACTAAAGGATTATGTGAAACTTGATGGAAGATATAAGGACCTCTTAACGATGTTGTTGGAAATTAAGGACTTTCTTTGGTAGAGAATAAGTTACAAATACTTAAGTAATATAGATGCTACCTTTAATTTATTTTTGAAATTTTTGTAAAATTAGAAGCACCATAATTGATAGTATTTATGAATCATTGGCTGCATCCAATGGTGGTGGTTGGTGACCAAACATTTTGAGATGAAAAGATTCAAAACACTATGTGCAACTTGGAGTCCCATGCCAATGGAGTCGCATGCTAGAATAGATTATGCTCACCTCAAAGCCAACTAATTGAATTCTTCTGCTCACAAAAGTCGATTATATACCCTTTTATCTATCTCGCTTGATTTCATGTCATCAAAATATCACAAAGTAACCAAAATAATGAAAATATGAAAAATAAAGATGTGAAACATTTAGTAAATTTGCATTTAAACTGCTGTGTGAATAGAAATAAGATATAAGAAGAGAATAATTTGTCTCATAAGTAATGGAATCATTTTGTCTGCTCATTAATAATTCAAGGATTGTGTAATGAAAATCGATATAAGAAGCCAATTTAGATTTTTACTGATAACTAAAAATATTTATGTAGCAGTGATGTTTAAATATTTGTATACCTAAATATTTTAATTGTATGATCGTAGTATTTGCTTTGTCACTTAAAATTGTAATTAATTCATCCAAATGTTATAAATTAGATTTTCATTTAATTCAATAATATATATAGTAATAAAATTTTAAATCGTAATGGATTTAATGACAATATTAAATTAAATTGTTTTATCGATCCTAGATTGTTCTATACATTTATTGTATTTTATAATAAGAAAATAAATCGATGATTTCTAATGGTTAAAATGACATTAATAAATGAAATTAGTTTATTAATCATAGACTATTTCTACATTTGTTATATTTTATAATCACAAACTTATTAATTTTAAATTACTCACAAAAGATTTTAATTTTAATTACTGCTTTTAATATATTAATTATCATAATAGAAAAAGCAAGTTGAGATCTTTGCAAGTTTTCCAAGTGTCAATCTCTCAAGTATCTCTTTTTTTTATTGTTGCTATCAAAGGAAAGTTTGTTCATTTAATTTTATTAATTATTAATTAATTTAAATTAAATAAATATTAATAAAAAGCAAATAAATGCAACCCAAATGTGTGGAGTTGGGAGAAATAAAAATTTAAACCCCTTTTGTCTTCTTCTACTTCCCTTCACATTAAAAAACTATCTCTTTCATTCTTCTTAATTCCTTCATAATCTCCCTTCTAGAAAATCAAAACACCCACATAAACCTTAATCAACCACCATACGCTTCATTGCTCTCATTGCTAATCTGAACGATTTGGTTTTGTCTCATAATAATCCGGATTGCAGGTGAATGAAAATGAGAAGAAGCCATTTTTGATTCTTGATTTTATGAACTGTAAGATATTTCTCGTAGTGAGTGATGTTTGAATATTGTATACCTAAATATTTTTAAGATGAGTAGTATTTGGCTTTTGTCACTTAAAATTATTAATTTTTTAAATTTTGTATATATTTTACGAATTAATTCATCCAAATGGTATAAATTAGATTTGATTTATTTCTAATAATATGTTAATAATAATACTTTAAATCATAACATTCATTTTAATGACAATATTAAATCAAATTATTTTATAGATCCTAGATTTCTCAGATATTTATTGTATTTTAATAAGTAAATAAATAGATGATTTAATGGTTAGAACTTCTTTTAATCATATTATTTACTTTTAATGACATTAATAAATCAAATTAATTTACTAATCATAGACTATTTCTAAATTTGTTATATTTTATAATACTAAACTTATAAATTATAAATTACCTCACAAAAGATTTTAATTTTAATTATTTTTTAATATATTAATTATCATACAATCATATAGAAAAAGCAAGATGAGATCTTTTGGCATGTTTGTTAAGTGTCAATCTCTCTCATGCATTCTCATTTTCATATTGTTGCCATAAAAGGAAAGTTTGTCTTATTTAATTATATTAATTATTTTAAATTAAATAAATATTAATAAAATGAAGAAAATGTTTGTTATGAACACGTTAAATCATGTATATTTGACAACTTGTAGTTTCTTTTGAAAAAATGCGTAGTCATTGATATCAATTGAACCCAAACAAAAGTGGGGAGAAGCAACAAAATTTGAACTCAAAGTTTGAATCCTAAACCTCTAGGATACATCATACACTTCTTCTTATATTATGTATCAAATTTATTGTATAAATATATATAAATAGGAACAAGATTGTTAATCGTGACTAATTTTGAGTTTTATTTTTTTTGAATGTTCTTAAGTGTTTGAACTCAGTGGAAAACTAAAGGATTATGTGAACCTTGATGGAAGAGTTATATAAGGAATTTTAACTATGATGTTGCCGGAAATTAAGGACTTTTCTTTGGTAGAGAGAAATAAGTTACAAATATTAATTAATAGAGATGCTACTTAATTTATTTTTGAAATTTTGTATAGGTTAGTTACCATAATTGGATAGTATTTATAATCATAGTTTAGATCCAATGGTGGTGGTTGGTGTCCAAACATTTTGAGATGAAAAGATCTGAAAACACTATGTGAATTGAGTCCCATTAATGGGAGTTGCAGATAAATAGAGATTATGCTCCTCAAAGCTAATGTTTTTATATATTTATTGTATTTTATAATAAGAAAATAAAATCATTTATTTCAATGGTTAAGAACTCTAAATCATAATATTTATGATAATGACATTAATAAATCAAATTAGTTTATTAATCATAGATTATCTCTATTTGTTATATTTTATAATAACAAACTTATTAATTCAAATTACCTCATAAAATTTTAATTTTTAATTATTATTTAATATATTAATTATCATACAATAGAAAAGCAAGTTGAGATCTTTGGCAAGTTTTCCAAGTGTCAATCTTCATGCATTCTCTTTTATTGTTGCTATAAAAGGAAAGTTTGTCTTACTTTTAATTTATTAATTATTAATTAATTTAAATTAAATAAAAATTAATAAAAAATGCAAAAAAAAGTTTGTTAGAACACGTTAATCATGTATGCTTGGACAACTCAATAGTTTCTTTGAAAGGAGGGAACAAGATTCTTAACGCACTTACTTTAAGTCTCGAAAGGAGGGAAACTAAAGGATTATGTGAACTTGATGAAGATATAAGGACCCTCTAAATATGTTACGGAAATCTAGGACTTTTCTTTGTTAGAGAATAAGTTATCTTAGTGTTTTAATGTTTATAGTATTTTTCGTTGTTATATTAATAATAATAATATAATTATTCAATATTTTAAAAAATAAACATCATATATATATTAAATGAATATCCGCATCCAAATATAGTGATATGCTTTGATTTTCATAATATTGACATCAAAATTAAAATAACTATATTATATCAATTATAAATTTTAATATTTAAATATTTTTAACACTATTTTTCATATGAATCACTAAAGTAATCTTTGGGAGTATAAAGACATGTTTGTTAATAAGAAAATATGTTTTATTAATTAATTTTTATATATTTTAAATAATATTTAAATAAGAGTAAAAATATTTATAATATATTATATTCTTAAAAAATGTTTTTAATTTAAAAATATTAATAAATTACTTATATATTGAATCAATTAATACTTATACTAATACCTATTATTGATATCAGCCTACTTTAATATATTAATTTAAATGTAATATAATTCAAAACAAACCATTTAAAAATTATTATATACTATAAATTAGGATGCATTTAAATCACTAATATAAAGTGAACAATATGTTTTTATTTAAATCAATATTGATCCTCAATCAATCAAATACTATAATTTAAAGTTATCCCATATTTTTATTTTTATGTTAAAATAAATTTAAAATTTAAAATAATGTATTCTAAGTTTATTAATATCTGATTTCTTAAATTCAAAGAATTTTATTAAGATAGTATTTTGTTTTCTTATTTATTTTTTTAATCAATTTTAATATTTTAACATTTAATTATAAAAGTAATTTTCAATCGTTATATATAAACAAAAATAAATATAATATATATATATATATATATATATATATATATATATATATATATATATATATATATTTTACTTAAAAAATTAGACAATTATATCTCAATAATATATGAAAATTATGAGACAAATATTTTCACTATAAAAAAGTTATATAAAAAATATATTAGATAAATATAAAAAGTTCTAATTCCATGTGACTAAAGACCATCAATCTAAGCTCTATCCG